>CAUHTR010000440.1:0-135314 GCA_959609185.1 Schmidtea polychroa | reverse complement strand
ACAATAGATTTTTGACATTTACAATATTTCAGTAAAAATGCCACCAGAAAAATAATTTTATTCAATTTTCATTCTTTATTTATATATTTATTTATAAATTCAAACAATAATATTAATTATAAGATAAAACACATATTTAGCCATTTGTATTAGTTTTTCAGAGAACAAAACTTATATATATATATATATATATATATATATATATATATATATATATATATATATATATATATATATATATATATATATATATATATATATATATATATATATATATATATATATATATACTGATTCATAGTCAAGCTTGTCCATAAATACAATGTCAGTGGAAAAGAAATCAGTAGTGGAATTTGAAAAATGTTCTTATAATAAAATGAAATCATTTAAAATTTTTATTATCTCGTTTTATTGTTCTAAAAATCATTTTCAATATTTTAATAAAAGTGTCATCGACTTGAATAATTGCAAACAAGGAAGTATGGGAAAATCTTATTTTTAAATAATAATTTAAAATATATAAATAAATAAAAATATAATGTTTACTTGGACTACATGATAAAGTTTTATGAAAAATTGAATTTATAAAAATATATAAAATAATTTTTAAATAGGATGAATTTAATTTCTTTTAGTTAATTTATAATTTTCATAGCACAAGCTTAATTCAAAGAATTGCTATTTGTTTATATGAATGCACTTTCTATATTAGATATTATTAAATGACAATAATGATTTTAATTGTTTATTTTTCGAGACTAAAATGTTCTTTTTATTTCTTTTCATATTAATTGCGTTTCCTTAGATTTCAGATAATAAGTTAATTATTTTCCCATATAACTTTTTGAAATTTAATTTATTGGATTCAATAAAAACCACTCTTGTATTAAATTATTATTTCTAATATGGACAAACTAATACTCGTTATACACGAAAAGATATAATTAGCAAGTCTTCAAGTCAATCAGAATGTAGTGTAATTTTTTTTACAGGGATTTTTTTAAACCATAAATTAGAACCGAGTCAAGAAAAAACTGTCAAACCAAAATTGTTAAAATAAATATTCTCGTAACTTTTGTAAAATATGAAATAACAGAAATTAAAATAAAGGTACATATCGAAGAACTTGCTTTCATTAATTTCAGAAATCAGAACACTTTGATCCATTTTGATGAAACAATACATCGTTTTCTGAAAACCATATAAAAGATGGATTTAATATTAATTTTATAGATGAATGAATACTACCTATTTAGTGATGAACGTAATAAACAACTGAAATCGAGAAAAAACCAAATCAAATGGATGTCGGAGACAGCCTTAGCCTCTTTGCCTGACAAAAAATATTCATTTCAGAGTTCTAACAGTTATAATTTTCAAACGGGTATACATATAGATCTTCATTAGTATAATTTACTGTGACAACCCAATTTTAGTAAATGATATTATTTATTCCCTGACATTATTAACATGACCTTTGTATTGCTTGTTGTAAATTGAACTCATTAAAAGTCAACTAGTTGTTATAAGAAAACTAACAATAAAATAGATTTCATATTACAATTTACATTAAATTGAACATTAAATTAAAATTAATATTAAATGACTTACTAAATTATTTACTAAATTTATTATAAAATTTACATTATAGATAAATATTTATTAATTTATAAACATAAATACTCGTATATAATAAATCTTTTAAAATAAATCTTTTAGTAATACAACATTTTTCAATGAAATAAGTCATTTCTACAAAATGAATTTCTGCAAATTTACAGCACATGTTGGATAATATTCAATGAATTTCTGACAAAAAATTAAATTAAATTTCAACCTATCAGTTTGATCTGAAGAACAAAAATTATTTACTTATTTATTCACTGAAACTCGATTTTTTTAATAGGGGAAAATGTGCTTAACAAATTGTATATTTGAATTTTTTTACTTGTATTTATTATTATTGACACCAATTTTTATTACAGTTTACGTGGAAGGTCTGGGTTTTATTATCTAATTTCTTTAATTTAATAGTCTTTTAATTCGTCTGTAAACCATTTTGAGGAATTATGATGTCTGTAATTTGAGATTTTGTTTTTTGTTTTAATCTACGAAAAAATATGAAAATGGGCATTGAAAATGAATCTTAAATATCGTTCACCATTGATCAATAATAAAAATTTTGATACTTAAGCCGTTGAATGAAATAAATATCATTCAGAATCTCATTCAAAGATTTAGGACCTTAGTCTTTGATATAATTAACCTCACTAAATGAACCTAACATTTCTTAATATAATTGGTTATCAAAATCCTTTACGGCAGCAGCTATTACCACAGGATTATCCCCAATAACGTTTTGTCATTTAAATACACATGAATATTTCATTAGATTCTCATTTTTTAAAGAAATTCAATAGATAAAAAGTACGGTACCCTTTTGATAATATACCTGCTATAATAAGATATAATTTTATATTAAAATCCAAGATTTATTTATAAAATCTGCTGATTGGCCTTGATCGATTTGTTCGGTTTCTTCAAGTTTAACAGCTACTTCTGATGATTCGATTTCTTCAGCGACTTCAATGATTTTGTTGGACATGCTTGAATTTGATTTATGAATTTCGTAAAATAAAACTAAGGAGTATATATATAAAACATATTTTAATTAATATAATATTTAATTTTTAATATTTTAATATCTTATAAATAATAATACTATCGGTTCAATGATGATTACATTTTTTAAAGCATGCAATTCTAACCTCCCAGGGGACATATAATTTTATTAGACCAGAGGCTACATTCGTAGAGTTATTTGTTTCCTAATTTTGAGGAGAACATACAACGGAAAAATTATTTCTCGAAAATTATGAAAATTTGCTTCCTTTCTATTATGTGTTTTTTGACTACCAATATAGTTAAAAGCTTTCAAAATTATTAAGGAAAAAATAATCAAAACCCTCCCAATTTAGTTAAAATCCAAAACAGTTGTATTCTTCCGATTAAAAAAGGCTATAAGAATTTTATAGTCACTCTCCGCAACAAAAACTTCAAAACAATTCTTTTTACAAATTAATTAAAAAAAATCTAAGTTGCGCAATAAATTCAACCAATTAAATAATTCCTTCGTATAACAGAGAAATGTTCCCTCAGTTGTAATGTTTTCAATCCTAACAATAAATAAAATTTAATTAAATTAAAAATTAATTACCAATTATTTTGTAATTTGAATCCGAGATTACTGAAATGCAGAAGGTTTGAAGACATGAAGGCCTAAAACATTTTTTATTTTGACATTCATCATTTATTGTAATAGAGTTTTGAGAATATTTCCTAAAAATCCCACATTTAAACTTGCCCGCACCAAGATTTGAATAAAAAAACAGGCAGAAATTAATATTTTTAAGAGAGGGTCAGAACTAAGAACTTATTATTGGTTAAAATCTTTTATTTTTATGAAATATTAGCCAATGTAAGTCCCCTTTGAAATTTTAAACGAATTATATCATTACTCCAAATAACCTTAAATATTTCGAAGTCTTCAGATGTAATCAAGATCAGATTAGTCTTTATGACAAGATTTTTACAAATGTTAAATTCGTAACTCAGTTTTATTTACTATTAATATATATTTTATTACTGTACTTTTTGAAATATGAAATAGTAAGAATAAAATTTCATTTTTTCTTTCAAAGTGACCATTCTGTATATTTCCTTTTCTTTACATTTATCTTCAAATGAAATCATATTAAATGGATATGTTTCGTATTTTAAGATTTGACCACACATATTTTAAGGAAAATTTATAAATTTTATATTTTTTTACTCTCTTTTAATTAATTCACTTTTGATTTTTATGATTTTTAAAGATTTTTTAAAACATATTTTAAAACAAAAGATCAAATCACCAAGTGAGAATTGTTTGTATAATATCAGACGATAAAATGTAAATGTCAGCCACATTCCACAATAGTTACAAATCATTATTTTTCAGATAAAATTTAACATAGCTTCCTTTTCCATGATAATTTAATTTCTAAGTTTTGAAAATTGGCTTTTCTAGCGGAAAAATAATATTTCTGAACCTTTATCAGTATTTACGAAAATATTTAAAATAATCAAAACTTTTTTAAACTAAATTATGCACTTTTAAAAAAATATATTTAATATCAAATTTCAATTTATTAATTTTTTGTTAAATTGAATTAATTCAAGGTTTTTAGATATTAGTGTAAATTTATTTCTGAAAACAATCGATAATTTGTGCTGCCTATTTTACGGCGCGCCCCCAAAACATCGACTTCTAGATAATCAACAACAAAATAATCAACTTCTAATTCATCTATTGGCGAAAACATCTACTGTCTAAAACATCGAGTCCAAAACATCAACAACAAATACATCGATTGTCAATAAAATCTACTTTTAAAACTTCTAAAACATCGAGTTTTAAAACATCTACAAATTAAATGTTGAGGTTAATTAAACTTTCATCTGATATTAAAATTTGTTGAATTAATTAAATTGATGAAAATATAACGAAAAGAGATGGTTTCAAAATTAAACAAATTAAAAAAAACTATTAAAATTAAAAAAAATGATGAGAGCATTTAATTAAAAAAGATTTTTTAAACTGTTTTATATTATTATTATTATTATTATTATTATTATTATTATTATATATACTCACAGTTTATCCGACAATATATTTTGTCCCCTTATGGGTACTACTCGCAAAGGTACTGCTCACATATCTCAAAGAGTATATTATTAAATTCTGACCAATTAAAATCAATTAAGTAATAGAACAAAAATATATCTACTAATGCATAGCGGTACTTAAACTTTCATCTGATATTAAAATTTGTGGAATTAATTAAATTGATGAAAATATAACGAAAAGAATGGTTTCAAAATTAAACAAATTAAAAAAAACTATTAAAATTAAAAAAAATGATGAGAGCATTTAATTAAAAAAGGTTTTTTAAACTTGATGTTTTAGGCGATTGATGTTCTTGCCTTTTATTACTAGATGTTATTGACAGTTGATGTTTTTGACAGTAGATGTTTTCGACAATAGATGTTTTAAGGCTAAAAGTAGATCTTTTCACACTCGATGTTTTAAAAATCGATGTACTAGAAGTCGATTTTATGAGGTGACCCGCTATTTTACATGTTTTTGTATGCCTCTAGAATTAGATTTTACATATGAATCTTTATAAACTTTCAATTTAAATTTTGAAAATTCAATAGGATTTTTAACATGAAGTTAAAAAAATATATTTTTCAGATATTTTTTTCAATATTTTGTTTAAGTGTAATCGTGATTTTTTTGATTTTAAGACCTTTTAGGAGTTAGAATGGCCTAAAATTCAAAATAATTTGTAAATTAAGTGGTTAAAATATAAGTTCTTTTGTGTAGAGTAACTTTTCGTTTTAAAAACGTCTGAAAATATATTTCCTATTCTGTTTTTAAACGTTTTTTAAGAGATTTTAATCTATCATTCCCTCTATTTCTGAATCGCAAAGCATTACAGAACATAAATGGTTAAAGGTCACGAAATTTTCGTATAGGAATGATAATATAATGGAAAAATAAGTTTACTCAATAATTTAAAAGTTTAGATTAAAAAAACATTTAAAGAAAGAAACTAGGAAACATCATATTAATAATGTAATTAAAATATAATAAGCTAAAATGTTATCAATGTCAATTAAATTCGTCTTTTCAACTTAATTTGGTTACCAAATAAACATGTTTATGACATTTGGAGGAATTGCCCTATATGTTCATATTTACTCCATTAAACAAAAATACATCACTTTAGTATTTTGAGATGACAAAATATAATTTTTTTGATTTAAAGTACAAATAAAATAGTAAAAAATATTAATAATATAAATATAGTATAAAGAAGTCTTAGGGTTTTTATATGCATGAATATAAATTGTTTTAATAGTATGACTCTATTTATACTATATTTATGTACTACTATTTAAACTTGTTAACAACTAAATGATAATTTTTTTGCTACGAATAATATATTTAATACAAATGAAACAATTTTTGACTATAATATAGGCATAAGAAATTGAAAAGGGCGAATTTTTTTCATTTGTATTAAATATATTATTCGCAGCAAAATTCTTACATCATTTTATTGTTTAAAATTTAATTAATGCTGCTACCAAGTAATCATCATTTTACTATTTAAACTTATACTTGGTTAAAAAATTCTTATTCGATTATAATTACTTTACGTTACAGAAAATAAAAAATACGCATTATAAGTACTAATTAAGAAAATTATAGGATTATAGTATTTATATTAAAACTATTTATTTATAAAATTAATGTTTTTGTAATAAAAATTATAAATTTGCTCATCATTGATTTAATATAGTGATTGATTAATTTTTAAAATAATATTTATAAAATTAGAAATTATTTTTATTGAATTGCACTAAATATTTTAAAATTAAATCGATAAAATTGTTTTTCAACAATTTAAAGATATTCACTGATCTCCCATTGGAAAAATTCCATATTTCCGAAATCCATTATTCTAACGAGAAAAAAGCAGTTGGAATATCATTTTGAAAAATATTTGCCCATTTATTTTAATTATTCATAATTGGATTTCTTTTTGTTCGTTTATTTTTAAAAATTTGATCACTTGAATTTTTTGTTAAAATTAAATTTGATATTTTAATAATAAAACGGAAATAAAATTTTGGCAACTTGTAAAATTACATAAATTTGATTTTAATATTTTTAATATTATGACGTTTTTTAAAAACTGCTGTTTATTATGTATAAAGGTCTTTGAGGAAAATAAAGATAGATTGAATGTTTGATTATTATTATTATTATTATTATTATTATTATTATTATTATTATTATTATTATTATTATTATTATTATTATTATTATTATTATTATTATTATTATTATTATTATTATTATTATTATTATTATTATTATTATTATTATTATTATTATTATTATTATTATTTTGAAAATTGCTTGCCAAACCTTAAATTAAGATTCAAAAAAGTAAGGCTTACCTTGTTTTAATTCTAATTATTTTTATTTTAATCACTTTCTAGACAATATTTTACTTATCAAAACTAATTGAAATTTTTAATAAGTTTATTTTACAATTATGAAATATATTTTAAAATTGTATTATACTTTTGGAAAATTACAAATAATAAAATTCATATTGTAATTCTATTAAAAAGACTACTAAAATTTAAAAAAATTATTTTAGATTAAAATATTAAATCAATAAAGTCTTAATAATTTTTTATTACATAATAGCATCTTTAAATAAAAAGAATATTTTAATTAAGTTTGACCGCAAGGAAAAAATATTTTTCCCATTGAATGAGTACTAATATTGTTAATGATTGATATTAGATTTCCTATAAATTATTTTGCAGATTTTACCAATATTTTAGTTTTATATAATAATAATAATAATAATAATAATAATAATAATAATAATAATAATAATAATAATAATAATAATAATAATAATATAAAATGATGATTTCTTGGTAGCAGCATTTATTATTTAAAACAATAAAATGATAATTTAAGCCTTTTGCTGCAAATAATGTATTTAATGAAAAAATTTTCGACTATAAGATAGTCCTATTTGCAGCAAAAGGCTTAAATTATCATTTTATTGTTTTAAATAATAATAATAATAATAATAATAATAATAATAATAATAATAATAATAATAATAATAATAATAATAATAATACTAATACTAATAATAATAATAATAATAATAATAATAATAATAATAATAATAATAATAATAATAATAATAATAATAACAATTAAATACAAAAATATGAAACTTTATATTATAAAATCAATATTGATAATTGTTTTCGAATTTTTTCAAAAAAAAATTAAAAGTTTAAACAACATTTTTGTTTGTAAAAAATGAAAAAAATATTGACAGACAGAGACAAATATTTACAAAAGCATTATTGTTGGTGTCAATGAAATTCTGATTGATGCGTTATTTAGCTGATAACATTTAAGTCATTTCTGACAAAATTTTAAGTCACAAAAATACTGGTTGTTTATTTGATTATTATTATGAGTATTAATTAATAATGAAAATTTTTTTTATAATAATATTATAATAATATACATTGAAAATGTAAATTTTGAACGGTTCAAATACAGTTCTTTTTGATAGATAATGATTGGAAATATTTGTTTTGATTTGAACCAGTAGTCCTCAAACCTTTTTTTTACGTGGAGGTGTCTTTGAAATTCCTTTGATGGCTTACGGATCATTTTTAAATTTAGAATTAAAATTAAATAGGTAAAATTAACCAATAAAACAATTTTTTGATAAATAATTATTTATTGAGAAAATGCTACTTGCTAATCATGAAATTGGACTGTACAACTCATGTCATTTGTCACGTTTAATATATTTCATAATATGTCTCACAGTCAGAAGTGGTTGGAAATGGAATAAGCACTCTTAAAGCCATCTTTTAAACACCGGGAAAGGACTATGTTCTTTCTTTCTAAAAATAACCCCAACACCTTTCACGGAAAACATGTTTTGAACCTCTATAATTTATTATATCAATAGACTATTCTGGAATTAAATTGTCCTCCACAGTCAGATCTCAAACGGAGAGTACAAACACGTTGTTGATAAATTGACAGTATTTTTCAAACACTGGTAAGGAAAATAATGAGAAATTTCTTCGTTAAGAATTGATACATGTTGTTTCATCACCTCAATGACATCTTCACTGACATTAAGCTTATTTTAGAGAAATATATATATATATTTCCATATGAGACCAATCTCAATTATTTGTAACTCTTTTTATCCATGTTTATTTAATATTTTTATAAAAAATAATTGAGGTCTTTTTTCAGAAAGTATGTACTATATCATTTATTTTTGATTCATTATTATAGAGTGCTTAGTAAAAAATCCGATATCTTAGAGGTTAAGTGTCCTTTAGTATAAGAGAAGCTATCTGTGATACTTCATCCATGTCCCGATACTCAGTGAGATTGCCCAAAGAATGAATCCTATTCACCCACCTTACACCTATATATACTTTATACGTGTTACTTTTTATCCTAAAATACATTTTCCTAATTCGATACTAATTAAATAATTTCGGTTTTTTAACGATTTGAAATTAATTTATGTTCAAGATTCATTTTTTAATTACAAAATCATTTATATATTGGATATCAAAGTACCGTGCAATTCAATAATTAGACATTCTATGGCTGGTCACACTTCTTTCCATTAGAAAAAAAATTAAAGTTTTATTATACAACATAAATTCAACTTTCAAAAACATTTCTTTATTTCACTCACTCTTCAAGTTACATTTTGTTTAAAACATTCTCATCTCCTTAATGGAAATTTATGGCTCACGAGTTACCAGTTGACCATCCTGATCTTAACTAAACTCCATGTTTAAGTGTTTAGTATCTTTAGTTTATATAAAAAAATTAAAAGGACATCTTGTATCTTAATTTTGATAATTAATCAGATTTCCATGTTATTACACCATTTCCTTATTCACTCTGATATAAGCAGACAAATTTATCCACTGTGGGATAGGTTGCGCACATACTTTTAAGTAACATCCGGTCAGAACCACAGGACAAAATACATTTAGTTCTATCCACATTCTTCAAAATCACAAATGAACATACAATTTAAATTTACAATTTGCTGATGGAGACGTAAAATATACATTGTCTTGAAATAACTTTTTTTGTGACATTAATCTATTTTCTTATTTTGATGATATTTCATTTATTTGCATTATGACAAAAGATCAAAATGTAATTCGATACAACACAAATATTTAGGGTTTGCCTTTAAATTGAAAATTTTAATAGCAAAATTTTGTTGCGTAGAATTCATTTTTGATCCATTGTCAGAATTATAACTTTTTCGAATATTCCTTACATACAGGTCTTTTACAATTATTACATGTTTTAGTGGTAACTCTATTTTTCCTCTTCCGTATGAAAAGAATCTAGCTCGATTTTTTGAGGTGGTTCCTCGTCTGTATTTTGAAATACTTTATATATTGACAAGAAGAACTTCATTTCAGTCGGTGTATTGTAGGCCCCAGGCGTAACAATAATATTCTCACATTTACGGTTCACTTGACACCAAACAGATATTCACGATACTTGGCGGAAAATGTAGTACACATATCAATAAGAGGTTTGCATGCATATGACAAGTTATGACGTGTTCACTGTGAGTAGTGTATTTAACTATTTCACGACCACAGGACGCGTATTTCGGCATAAAATCTTGAAAAATTATATAAATATTTTTTTTCAGCAAATGTGTACTCCGGAAAATATTTTTGATAATTTTATTACTGGTAAATAATGTCACTTGTCATGCCGTGAAAATGTTAATATTAATTTCCACAATACAGTCCGTTGGTAAGGGATAAAATCATAGTCCATCGACAGTTATGGAACCAATGTCATTATAGGATCAAAGAAAGTGGGACACCGGAACTTAAATATTCTAACAAAATTAAAGAGTTTGCTATGTTGCTATGTTGACATTTGACAATTTAATCAAAATTTATTTTTCATTTATATGTAAAAATATTTAAGTAAAATATTTAACATTTTTCGCAATATATTTTGATACAGAATTTATGAATATACTTTAAACATTATTCAAATTTGATAAAAAAAATAAATAATTGAATAAAAATAATGAAACAATTTGTGACTAGTGGGAGTTAAATTTAATAATTTATTTCAAGCTCAATAAAATTAAACTCAACAAATAATATTTAGATTTTCTCATTTACATATTTTGCAAATCTGTTTATAGTAAAATTATGCAGTAAAGCAGGATTTTTTTTCCGTCTGAATTAAAAAAAATATTATTATTAAATCATTAAATTTTATGTTGTCATTTAATTATTAAATCAATTGACTTTTCCAAAAATTTGAGTAATGAATGCAAAGTTTTTTTCTATAAATGCATGCCAGATATTTTCACGGGATCATAATCGGGTTTTATAATATTTTGGATTTCTCCTTGTAAATCCTCCTTGTTCTAATAATTAATATTGATAAAATATTCTTAAAACATATCAAGGATATTTTCTGCAGCTGAATTTAGAAAAAGACTGAACAACCGCATCCTCCATTAAATTTGTTTTCTTAGATCTTATAATAATAAAATAAAATCTCTAAAAAATTTGTTATTTATTTATTATTTTATTCATACCGACTGTTAGAAGAAGATGACATTATATTCAATATTTATTTATTGAAGTCCGAGCTCGATTATTTATTGCATAATCTAGAAAAGGAGTATTATTAGTATAAAAGGTATTATTAATACGAATCAATTAAACACACAATTTATTTCATTGAAAACACAAACATTTCCGCGTCATTTATCAAACATCAAGATCATTGAGGTCATCTCACCTTACACTTATTTTACTAATTATAAACAATCTTCTTCAAGCTATTTTGTTTGAAAGGAATTACCATGTATTATGTTGTACATTTAAAATATTCATTTTCTTACACAGCTACAACTAGGATTTTATTAAAGAAAGAATTGAAAAATTAAATCTTGTTAAAACGGAGTTTTAAAATTTTTACCGAAAAATTCCTCTAAAATTATATAAATATAAATTTTTTATAAAAATAAAGAATGAAATTTTTACATTTACTTTTATAATAACTAATTATAATACATACAATTTGAAATATTTTTACTACAAAATTCAAATATTTATTTTCTTTGCTATTTTTAGTATCAGTTAAATGTAAATGATAATTACAACTAGGGTTGTTAATATCGGTTTTTCGAGCAATCCGATTATCGTTTGTATAAATCCGATTTTAAACCGATTATCGTTTGCACTTTGCATAACCAAAGCTACTTACATTATTACTATTCACGCACGTGTATAGTATAATTAGTTTTATTCAAAGTTTATACCACACACAAGGAGAATATGAACTGACTGTTTATGTAGAAAGTTAAAGCATATAAGTAAATTTGTTTTCAATTTCTTCGGTAATTTTCCCTGTATATACTAAAGTATAAATCAAAATAAAACTTTCCGGTGCTGCGGCGGCCTTATTTTAAAATTAAACATAAACATATCGAAACCATAGATATCAAAAACAAAGATTCCAAAGTGTAAACATTTAAAAGTAAGTACTAAATTCGATTTTATTTTTAAATATCAGACAAGTCCTGGTTCATATTCAAAAAGACCAAAGATTCTGTATGATCTGGAAGGAGCCGGTTACGAAGCTTGGTTATCAGACGTCCAGTGGCCGAAAATAATCGTTCCGATTGCACTGAGGTTGCAGGAATGCATAAGAACTTCCGGGCAAGAATAGCTGTTTTGGGGAAAGGTTTCATATTATGTTTCCACCACTCCAGGGCTGTTTCACTTGAGTTTGTCGACCATGATGATTTGACGTAATATTCAAAGTCGGATTCCTCTGGCGCCTGTTGTGCTGCACTATCACCAAGGAGAAACATAACTGCATCATGATTTGGTCGTGATCTTTTAGTTGGTGGGATCATGTTATCTTCATCCCGACTCGTCTTCGGCTGTTCGGGGCAATCTGGCAGCTGTCTGATGAGATGACGGACATTTTCATACGCCAGCTTTTTGAAATCGTCCGGAAATCCAGGAAGATGCTTATACATCGGATCGAGAATTGATGCAACAACGCATTCGTTTTTTGCTGTTTCATTATTTTCTAATCCAAAAACGACGTGAAATATTCTTAGCAAGATCTCTCTTAAATTCACCCATAATGTCAGAATCTTCTTCTTTAATGGTTAAATGATTTTTCACGAGTCCCCATAACATGGGAAAAACACAAGAGGCTGATGGCTGGCTTTCGGCTGACATGACGGACGTCACGATCTGCAACGCTTTTAAAACAGGGAGCAATTCAGTCATCAGTTGCCAATAATCGTCCTTCATGCCCAACGTTTTGGCATCGTTCAATTTCACCACGTTTTTGTCGCTCAATACTGCAACTACTGGCCATCTCAGTTCTACTAGTCGTTCAAACATGTCATAGACGCTGTTCCAACGAGTCTTACAGTGCTGAATAAGTTTTAGTGGCGTTTTATCCTTGTCCATGGACAACTGTCTTTTCAGGAGCTCCCCGTTGCCATTGGGCTATGTGAGAAATGTCCGACTAGTCGTGCTGCAGCTGATATACATTTGGAAATTTGATGATCCGTGACAACATGGGAGCCCATTGCATTATTGATGCAAAGTTGCAATTTATGCGCCGCACAGTGAACGTCAAACCATCCATTGAGATTGCCTGCATGATTGATGTTGGATGCATCATCATGGACACATGCAACAATTTTTTCTTTTATTGACCATTCATCAGCTATACTACATAGATGGTCAGCAATGACGGCTTGTGTGTGGCGTTGAGTCATCAGAATTGTTCCAAGAACAGGCGTCATCATATTCCAGTCTGTATCAATGTAGCTTGCAGTAAAACTGAGATAAGCTTCATTTCCAGATGTCGGTAGTGATCGCAATGTCCTTGACATTTTCATGGATATATTTCGACATTTTGACCACTAAATTATTTTTCATTGCTGTTAGTCGTGCTGTCATCGTCTGACGACACGGAGGACGATATCCTGGCTCCACTATCGCCATCAATTCACGGAAGGATTTCGATTCCACGAGCGAAATTGCCAACATATTTTCAGAAATCAATCTCGCAACAGCAGCCGTAATTTTTTCCTGTTTACTACTCGGACAATTTCTTTGTGTTGTAATCAATGCAGTCAATCGTGTTTGAGTATTTGAAGATGTTGTTAATCCACCATGTTTGCTACGCAAATGTGCATGCAAACCAGTCGTAGTACTTATTTGCTGTGCACAGAGCTTACATTGTGCCATCGTCGCCGAAATTTTATCAAAATTGTCCCAGACGTCAGACTTATTTATACGGAAACCCATAAATTTAAACTGATTTTGTATTGATTTAGATAATATAAAAAATGTTTATTGAATATTACGTAATATTCAAACTAAACCGCAATTTTCAATTATATGGATTAATAACAGCTACTACAAGAGCAACTAACTGAATGAATGGAAATTATATAACAGTTTATATGTTTATAGTAGATTTGAACCATGGATTGGACTTTCCAAAATCTTGTCATAAATTAAAATCCCGAAAATCAATTTACTTCGACCTGAGCAGCCTCTTAGACATTGTCAAAAGATCAACAAACTGAATAAATTTGAGAATGGTCGTCACCCAAACTTGAAGTTTGTCCTAGTGTCCAACTCTCTTCCATATTTCAATGGGTAAACAACTAAACATTATGATTCGAGGAATGGCACATGTCTTTCGATCTCTTTACATCTGGCTTTCATGAAGATGATGCGGTATGCAATTCAGTTTATTCTGGTTTTAAGTTAAAACCAGAATAAACTTTTAACCGGTTCGCAGATGCAAGATATCAGATTGCAAAATAGACCTTCACGGACTAAACACAAAATCGCCGACCTCGGCCACATCTAGTCCCTGTCAAGGGGGTTAATAGCTAAGCTTCTGTTATGGACTGCAGTAATCAAATCTTTGGTGGCCGATTTCGGCAACAAATATCAGGTTGCCAAACAAAACCGGCAAAATGCAAATACTAAAACACACAACCACAACCTTGGCCTCAGCTGGTCCCGATTAAAAGATTTAATGGGCACAGTACCTGTCAGGGGCTGTATAAAACAAATCAGCGGTTGCCGATTACGGACATCAACTGACAAATAACTGGTCAGTCGGTGAGATATGTTGGAATACTAGAGCAACCTCTTGCCGTTGTTACAGGAATGGGATAATTGAAAAGATTGACTCATGTACAAACACGTTGTAAGGAGTTTTGACGAGTTGAAAAAAACTGCCCCTTTCTGTCGGTAAAATTGAATGGATACAGTAGTAAACAATGAACAAAATTAAATTCCCGGCATTCAATTTATCTGTATAATATGTAAAAGACAAACAAAACCGATTATCGTTTTGTGAAATAAAGAAACCGATAATCGTTTTCAAAAATCGAAAATCGGATTTCCGATTTTCGTTTAACAACCCTAATTACAACTAGTCTACTTCAAATGAGTTCAATTTACTATATGAAATTCATATAATAATTTATACCATCTGTTAGATTGTGTGGACCGCGTGTTGATTTTATCCATTTAAATTAACTAAAAATTATCTATTCAAAATTTTATTATTATTCATAATATTTTACTTCAGATTATTTTACTCAAACAATATCTTGAGCAAGAAAACATCAAACACTNGTTAAATAATATGTCTTATTTAACCTATTCCTTACACCATCCACCCAATTGTAATTTTTCAAAAATATTTTATATTAAAGATGCAAAAGTTTTACAGTTTTCAATACTTTTTTATTTTTAATTCTGTTTTCAATTACGAAAATTTTAATTCAACAATATTATGAAAGTTTTATGAAGTTTTTTCTAATTTTTAAAATATTAAAATTGTAAATTAAAAAAATTTAGAAAATTTCTTTTATCAAATTAATAATAAAAGAAATATATATTTTATATTTTTTAAAATTAAAAATCTTTATTTTTAATTCTTACATCAGAATATTGTTAATAAAGCGTTTTATAATTTTATCAACATTTCATCCAATAGTCACATTTAAAGATATAATGTTAAACAATTAAATGATAATTTAAGCGCTTTCCTGCGAAGCATATATAGCGTGACCAGATAATTTTCAAAATTATACGGGAAAAAATGAAAAAAATTAATAAATGCTTATGAATAACAACTTTATTAGACGTATTTATCCGAGGACACTTTTTCCAAGAATTCAACATTTCCTTTTATTACTTCATAGAATTGAGTACAATTTACCTCTGATTTGTGTTGGATAGTGAGTAAAACGCTTATAGTTTCAGCATAAAATATGTTTTTCTCATCCTCCCACGATCGATTAATGAAAGAAAAATTCTCTATACGTCACACGAGGTTCCTGGCTATGAAAATGCAAACTCTGCGCACTTTTTCATGTTAACCAAGCGAGTTGATTCTTCGCGAAAGTGGTGGGATATCTCTTGATGAATCTAAACCCTGTTGTATAACTGTCGTTCCATGAAGTCTTTCTTTTCTTGTTTGTGCTCATCTGGATTAAAAAAATTGATTTGCTGGAGACATTTTTGAACGAAATCAACAATGACATTACTTACAATAATAGTTTTGATGATTTCTTTATCCAATAATGCTTTTAAATCATAAATCTACTAATTTGTAGATAATTGTAAATTTTAATTTGACAATGTAGCGAAATATTGAGGTTATCAAAATGTTGTATAAGGGGTAGGAAATTAGGATTTAAGGGAGGGAAACAGATATAACAACTTTATTGAATAAAATTTTCATTTTTGCTTCAATTTGATCATTTTTTTTAAAGAAACTTTAATAGAATTTTTTGAAATACGGGACAAATTCTCAAAATACGAACAATATGAGCAAATGGTCACTCTAAGTATATATTTAATAAAATGAAAGAATTTTCAACTATAAAAATAGTTTCAATTTCTTTTTCTTTTTTCAAAATATAATGATAATTAACTTGGTCGATAATTAATCATAATTACCTTTTATAAATATTTAATAATTTATAATCATAATAAAAATTCAATGATTTAAACAAAATTTAGAAAAATTCTCAAATGAAATTTGAAAGCTATTAAATCCAAATTTGTTCTTTTCGACTTGGCTGTAATTTTGGGTCACCCGTTAAAAAAACCCGTGATTGATATTTTTAATTTGATTTAAAATATTTATTTATTCCAAATCACACTGATCTCATTTTCATTAATTGTTTCCGAAAAATACCAATAAAATAAATTTAAAATTTCAATTAATCATTTTTATATTTTAGAAAGATGTTGTGAACAATGTGAAAGAATCGGATAATCAAAACGAAGATCAAAATGCACTTCTGATTAACGATGAAAATAGGGAACATTCAGTTTCATTTCGTGACCGACATAGCATTATTAACGATCAAAGTAAGAAAATTTATAATTCGACTAGGAAACTCTTTTAATATGGAATTATTTCAGGACCATTGAGTAATAAATTTATAAAAATATTTTTGTTGCATATAGCATGAAAGTTATATATTTGCGCCAGAGATTTTATAGTAATTTGTTTTGTGTTGTATATTTAAAAGCTATCAATATGGTATTTTAATAGAATGCTTTAGTTTGCATGTTTAAAAATAGTAGAACTATAAGGTCAAGGCCTGTCATATTGGTGTCCGGAGTACATCATCATCATCATTGAAATATTTTAAGCTTAATGACAGTTTCAAACCAGGATTTTTAAAATATTATGAAATCTTTATTTAAAATTTTATTGTTTTTTTATATATATTCTTAAAGCATATCTAAATGTCTACATAACGCATCATGTTGTGTCGTATAAAACGTATAACAAAAAAAGACATGGTATTTTTATATTTTGTAATTACAGGGTTTCCATGATAAAAAAACTATATTGTAAAATAAAAAAACTATTTTATAAAGTAAATAAACTATTTTATAAATAAAAAACTAAATTGGAAAAACATGGATTATAATATAATTGATATAAAAAAATAAATACACTTTAATACCTACATCATTAAATCCTTTTATCGTACAAGTTGATTTTACATAACAAATTAACAATAAGTTTTTTAATTTTTTAAAAATATTATGTTTATATAAATAAATAAAAAAGAGATTCTATAAAATAGTGTTATTGTTTTTAGTGGTTAATAAAATCCAAAAAATAATTATCAATTTATATATTTAAAAGACCGCAGTTATTATTGGAGCGAATTATAAAGGATATTTTATGATTAAACTTATTTTAATTTTTGATAAAAATGTTTAATTTAATTTACTAAATTAAATTTATGTTTTTTCAAAATATTTTAAACAATCAAAACTCTGTTTTTAAGCATATTAATTTTAAGCCAATGAAAAATAATTTAAAATATTATACCATTTTTAAAAAAAGAAAAATATATTATTTTGAAAATTCATTTATTGGTGTTTACACAAAAACTTTGAAAAGTTTAATTGTTGCATTTTCTAGGTATAATTAAATATATTAAGTCTATATATTTTATAAAATAGTTTTTTTATCATATTCAAACATTTAAATTAAACATTTTTTAAATGTCGAATAGTCTGTTATATAAATATATTATAGATTTAACAAAGTTATAATTATATTTAATTATTAATTAAAATTGATATTCAAAGATTTCCTAGTTTTTGAGTGCATTTTCAAAAAGATTCTGTAAAATATGTAAAATATTGTCAGGCAATTAATTTGGTAATTTTCTATTTGAGCCTGAAATTAATTATTTAAAGGGAGCTCTTTTAGAATATTGAAAAAATTTAATTAAAAAATTAATTGATATTATTTTAAATTTAATTAAAAAATAATTTTTTAAATATTTATAATTTATATAAAATATTGAAATAAAAACTATAATAAATAAAGATTTCAATACTTAAGTCGCATCTCAAAAGGAGATTTCAATTCCAAATCTTGAAAATAATGGAATCTTTCTTGCCAGGATTTCAGGTAAAAATTAATTATGGACACAAACAAAATTATTAATTGGTGTAAATAGACGGAATTTATACATACAAGTTTTAAAAAAGAAAATTAAGAGATACTTTCAGGATACTTTTATTAATTAGTTTATAGTTAAAAGATCATCTACAAGATACAAGAGGTTGAAATAAATATAAAGAGTTTCTAAATGAACTGATGAGTTTAGAAGTAATTATGCAGAGTTTAAATAGTTTAAATTTTGTTCTCATAATTATAATAAGGGCGGATATAATAATGGTTAATGTCTCATGAGGAATTGAAAGGAACAGTAAAATGCTTTCGTGATGCAAGGATTTAGTTGAATATAATTATTTATAAGAACCTTTTTCAATTTTCACCATTGATTTGTTTTCAATTGACATTGTATTTAATGTTTTTTTTAATATTCACGAGTTTTCGGCACTGCCTTTTTCAAGTGATTTTGAAAAATCGAATGAAATATAAAAAAAAATCGATATCTTTACTGATTCATAGTCAAGTTTTTAATGAATATAAATAACACATGGGAATTTGGATAGATGGCCTTTAGCAAGCTGTAAAATCAAATAATAAAGAGAATTTATGACATAATGGAAAGAAAATGCTAAAATACCTGTATAAAACTTCCGAAAATTTATTCTGAATCTCTTTCTAGAAAATTATATAAATAACTAGCTGTTGTACCCGGCTTCGTCCGAGTTTACATTTATTATAATAATTCATTTAAATTAATTTTTTGTTTAATGATGTTACTAAGTTCCAGTATTAATTTTATAACAGCTTCAATTCCATGCTTAATTAACAATAAGAAAAGCTTTCAAAATAAATTTCAATTTGTAAAATCGAAAACGCACTCCAATTTAAATCAAAAAATAACTGGCAATATTTTTCCAATTGCAAACTGGTTCACTAATAAAATAAAATTCAAATTCTCCATGTTTGAAATCTGCTTTGAAAACTTTTTTGACTAAATTATATTACTTTCAACTGCAAGTAGCAAGCATATAATAAATTATTATTTATATGGTAAATTGTTGACCGGGCAGCCAAAAAAACCGACTAAGGGTATCCTAGGGTGATCATCTGGAGGTGAAACATAGCCTATGACCTGCCCCGAGTCAAATTAGGGCCACATGCAAAATTTCAGCACCCTAGGTCCAACGGTGGGGAATTCTATAGAAAACAAACAAACAAACTTTCATCTTTATATATTAGATTTCTATTAATAATTTAATATCGAATGTGACAATTTATTAATGTTTAATATCGCGTGACATCAATGTGTAAATTTGCATAAGCTTGTAGTTCATTTCTTTTTTAATAATTTAAGATCCAATTAGAAAAAATTAAATTAAATTAAATAGAATTTTAAAATTTAATAAATTATTATTTTATACATGGAAATTATTAGTAAAGTTCTTTTGAGATTTTCTTGAATTTTTTGTTGAATAAATTATTATTATGCTAGAATAATAATATTAATAAACCAAGAGCAAATTTTAAAAATCATTTATAAGACATTACCTACCAATCATTTTTACGGTAGTAATTTTAATATTCATTTTTAAGAAATTGGAAAACTTGAAGTTCGAAAAGTCAGTAGTGGCCTCACGGAAAATATTGAAGAAGGACAAGAATCCGATGACGACGTAAAAGAAGAAACAATGGCCTTGTATCAAGTATACGTTTAAATTTTAAATTTATGCTTCTGAGGTAATAATAATTACGAAATATAATTTTTTACTTAAAAATTTAAAAATTTAAAATTATTTACCCTATTTTACTATTGTTTATTCTTGTAATAAATTCCTTAATAATATTGAAGCTTTTTCTTACTTAGTCGTTCAGAATTTTTTTCTTTTCATTAATTATAATTTTTTGCAAATCTCAAATACACTGTGCAGCAGAAGTTCCACTGTCGAACATTAACATAGTGAGATAAATAGAAGATAAGAATAGTAAAAATATCTTGAAAAATACATTATGCAAAAATCATTTGAAGATACATTTTGACAAGTATAATGATTTTTTTAAATGAGTTTAATCACTTTTAATTTTGACTTCATGAAGACAGTAAGCCGAAAGTGCTATTATCTATGAAATGGACCAATTTCACACGAATTTCGCTTAAATAAAATATTTTTTTTACTAATAAACATTACCTTTCGTAACAATATTTTATTCTTTCATTTATTTGTAAAACAAGGATAAAAGTTTTAATAATAATAATATTATTAATAAGCATAATGACAATTGGAAATGGAAATGGTAACATCCAAAAAAATGACAGACGGCCTGGAGAATATTTTTTAAAAAATAATAATTTAAAAATAATATACAAAAACTGGATTAAATTTTTAAGGAAAAAGACTTTTAGAGGTCATTAGGAATAGAAATCAAAATATAAACATTTTTTAAAATTTTTAAATTGCGTATGTAAATAGTTATTGGAAATTTTATTTTTATTTATTTTATGATATTATTTATTAAAAGAAGTTTCTATGATCCAATTATAGAAGCTTAAAAATCTTAAATTTTTTTCTATTGTTTTATTTTGAATTTTACCGGAAATTTAATTAAAACATTTTTTTAATTATTTAAAAAAATTTATTTTTAAACCATGAGAAGTAAGAAAAAGGAAATAAGTTAGAAGATTGAAAAGCATTTGAAAATAGAAGCAACTAAATTCCAGGTAATTGAAAAGGCGTAAATTATCATTTTATTGTTTATTATTATTACTATTATTAGTTTTGGTTTTATTATTATTATTATAAGTCTTTCAGTAGCACTGTTTTTAGAAATATAAGATGAATTACTTTTACAGGTTTGTCTTTGATTTTGATTTTAATGTTTACGTTGAACTTAAAAGTGATATTTATTATATCCTTAATTTTATATTTTTTTATATATTTTCAGGAAGATTATTCGATCATGGATTCAATCAGTGGGTACTTGAGAGCAATGACATATCAAACTTCAGTAGCGGGACAAAAAAAAGTAGATCTCATATTTTTAATCACTTATATTAATTTTTAAAATTTATATATATATATATATATATATATATATATATATATATATATATATATATATATATATATAATGAGAACTTTTTTTCAAATTTCACCACTCATTATTTATTCCATTGAATTTATTAAAAAGAGAGCTTGAAGACTATAAATCAGTAATATATCGATGTTTGTTGATACTCACGAATTTACGACACTGCCTTTTTTTCACTTGAAAAATTCACATAAAAAAGGCAGTGCCGAAAATTCGTGAGTATCAAAAAACATTGATATATTACTGATTTATAGTCTTCAAACTCTCTTTTTAATATATATTTAAATAGATAATTAATTAGGTTAGGAGATTTTAATTAATTTTCATTTAATAACTAATTTAATTCATATTTGAAAATTATATATTAAATATGTTATGACATTTCAAACAAATTATTGGTACATTCATTTCATAATGCAAACAAGCACCACCTCGGGTGATACAAAATTGAAATATGATCAAACATGATTTTGCCAGCTTTGTTATTCATTCTATCAATCAAATTTAATTTATTAATTTACTTTAAAATTACAATCTCATGTTTAATTTTTGTATTAAATCAAGTTTTTCAAATACATAGTCTCTAGTTTCTAAAAACTCAAAAATAGGATTTGAAATGAAAGAAGCATATTAAATAAAAGACGACTCAACATGGAAAAACAAGGCATCGTATTACCAAAGAAAATTAATTAAATATTTATTTTATGTTACTTTAACTTATCTTACAACGCGTAATATAAAAATAAAACATTTTTTGTTTTAATTTTAAGTTTGATTTTGTAAAATATGATGTGATTTGATATGTAGTAAAAAACTTTGTTTTAATATTCAAACTGAAAGATTTTAATTTATGAATTTTCAATATACAATTTTTATCTTTACACTTATGTCAGTTAATAAATGTGCTATATTCATAAATCTGAATAAGTTATGATTGACAGGCAAATAATTTAAAACAACGCAATTATATAAATAAATAAAAAATTCCGGACGTATTTTATTCGTACATGATCGATGCGAATGTTTACTTGGTAAAGTAAATAAATTAAATTGTTGTCAACCTTAAAATTAAAAAATGTAAAATTCTTTGATTTAAGTTGGTTTCATCTTTTGTTGATGAGATTGGTTTTGTCCATCCTCATCGGGGTATCCATTTCTGGAATATCAAGTTCTTGGAAAATATAAACTGATATGATGATTTTTGTCAATCAATTATAAAATTGATACTGTAAAGAATGTTAAACATATTTTTAACATCGACAAGGTATAGATAAAAGTAATATTTCCCAACAAAACCTCTTTACTCATTTTTTTCGATGTTTAGTGCATTTCCTAATAGTACTTTTTCTGTTTTTCACCAAATTGGAATATTTTAACCTCATTCGATTAAAATATTTTCAAAAAGTCTTTTGTCAACATATTTAACCTGTAAACTTTGATGATTATTGTAGTGTTTATTTACTTTCACTTTGTTTTAAATCATCAACAACTTCCTGTTCAAGTCAAATTTTGAATAGTTTAGATTTTTAATATTAATTTTGCATTGCATTTCTGCTGTTTATTTTTAGAAACGAAATTATTCAAGATGTGAAAAATTATTAAACACAATATTAATTCTTTCTTGCTGTACTTATGCACTGACCAAAATTTGTACTACTCACAACTTATGCATATTATTTCGCTATTGGCCTTCTTGAAGTTCTATATTTTTATGTGTCGAATTCATAGATCTTTGTAACTACGTGGAATGAATTTGTTGCAGAATTGTGAAATCTTTTTGTAAAATATTGATAAATTAATAGTTGGTTTTAAGTGGGTACATCAAAGATAATTTGAACTATTGCAAATAATCACGAATATTTTAGAATCCGAAACTTAATGGAATAATCGGGGTATACCTGCCAACGCTTCAACATATTTTTGGAGTTATAATGTTTCTACGGCTTTATTGGATTATTGGAAACTCGGGATTTTTACAAGGATTTTTTATGGTTTTCATATGCTGCCTATGTGTAAGTTTCTAATAGTTTAATAATAATAATAATAATAACTAGTAAATCAAGCCCGTTCATGGCGGTGGTATATGACTCATAAATTATTAATATAGATTTTACATGGTTTACTTACAACCATTTGTCATATGACGTTTAGCCGAAATTATTAGATTGAATCGTATGCACTTAACAAATTCATGCGACTGACAAAATATAATTGTTACATTTTTGCAGTCAATGCTAATAAATTTCATTTGTGCTAAAACATATTATGTAATATAACAATGATTTTCAATAAAAAGTAAAAATTTTTAAAATTATTTATTCGTTAAATACAGCCTCCTAACAAGAAAAATTATATCCTTTTAATATTCTGTTAATACAATAATTTATATTTTACTATAACTTATATATGATAATTGTTATCACTAAATCTTGATTCAAAAAACTAATTTATGATAGTACCAAATTTTCTGATTAATTATGCAATATGGAATTGTAAGGCAAAGTAAGGGTTTCTAAGGTATAAACACAGATTTCCACCCATCCCCAAATGATATTTTATTGATCAGGCGTTGATTTGTGCTGTAACACGCCACAGGCAGTTACATTAGAGAGTAGGTCAAGGTCATCGTAACAAAAATAATTTCGCCATTTATAAAAATTACCGCAATAATCACAGAATGTGAATTCTTTGTATCATATTGATATTAAATATCTATATTATTAAAATGAAGAATTTCATTTCCCCAACAATTACACAACGAAATGAAAATTGAGGAATAAATAATTTAATTTAATTGAAAATAAATAAATAAAATGGATGTTGCAAATTAATCAAAATGAACCAGTAAAATTGGTTTGAAAAGGAATAGTTAAATTTTACTGAAATTATATAATTTCAAATGAATATGTAGACTATATTGTATGTGGTGAAACATAAAAAGAATAAAAGTAAATGGAAATTTGTGTTATTGTTTAAAGAATAGTTTATTTATTAATATGAGGTGTTTTAAATTACTTATATTAAATTATTATTGTATATTGTTTGCATGTATGATTTGAGATTGAAATCATTACTTATTCATTAAATATTATTTTTAAAAACTTAATACTGATATATTAGTGTTATTTGAATTAAGCTTTTTTCATTTTTATGGATTCGACCAATACCAGAAATTCCGTGGATAATGATTAGTGGATTTCAAATCTTACTTAGATTGTTTTCGGGTTTTGGTTATGAATATTTATGTCATGGGTGCACAATGCCACATACATTCGAATGACTGTCCGTCATCTCCGTTCTCAAGTTCCTGATCACTATCGATTGAAGGAATTGATTAATATTAGTAAACACAATTTTGTGAAAAATTTATTGAAATATTATTTGATTTCAACTTTTTTTGAATTTGGAAAGTTTCAAAAATTTTAAACTTTTATAATTTTTAAAGTTTGAATTGAGAAAACAGAATTTTATGAATTTTTAGCAAAATTATATTTAAAAAAATTAATGAATTATAATTAGTTTGTTTAAAAAAGAGCAATTTAGATTGATTTAGTTTGAATTTCAATTCTACCTGACGATGACAGTGAGTCTGTCGTAATATATTGGATTTGGCGTTTTTCATTATAATAATTATATAATTTATTTTTTATTATAATTTTAAAAATTAATTTCTTTCAAATAATAATTAATATTTAATTGTAGACATTTCTAACTTCAATATCAATGAGTGCGATTGCTACAAATGGAAAAGTTAAAAGTTAGTTATTATAATTTTTAAGTATAATTTTCACTAATTATCCACAATTGACTTGCTTAGGATTATTTTCCCATTTATTAAAATTTTATTGATTATTAAATTATTGATTGCAATATATTTACTAAAAAATTAATTATTTATATAAATTAATGGAAAATCAACTGTCAGAAAATCAAACATTTTTGTCAATAAAATAATTTTAATGGCTTAGTTTCAATTCTATGCGAAAAAGGACATTGGAAAGACATCTAGAATTGTGTTAAAACAGCTGCTCAATTAGAGAACAGATAGATTTTAAAATTATAAAGCATTAAATATTTATTGCAAATAAATTAAATATGATTTATTTGTATAGTTGCAATGAATAATGGAAATTGCGAACAAAATATTGGAAATTCGAACTAAATGATAAAATTCTTAAAAATAATAAACTAAATTATTTTCAACAAAATCTATTTTATTTTAAAACACTAAAACATTTTTTTATTAAATTTAATTAATTTTTTACAATTTTACATAACATCATTTTATTCATAGGTTTTCCATGTACCACGATTCAAACACAAACACATAATTCTTTGCATATACATTACTCTTTAAATCCACTATTTTTTCACAAATATTAATTAATTCCCCTAGTTAACAGAGAATGATAATTTTAAATCCGCTAATCACCACAAGGTACAAACAACAGGACTAAGAGACAATCTTAAAATATAGAATGACAATAGTTTAATAAACATTTTTGCAGAATTTTTGTCACTCTAAATACGACAATACAAACACAAACAAACAAACGTGCTCACTAATATTTATCAATTCCTTTTTAAAAGTGATGCTTGGTTCATCTCACATTGTCACTCACATTGGCATTTGTATTTAAAAATAATTTATATAAAAATTCTTATTAAAAATAAATATATAAATTCTTATAAAAGTTATTTATTTATTTATATAATTTTGAGTATTTTGAATATGATTTATTTAATTAAATTATTTTATTGGAAATGAAAATGTAAAATTTATTTATATTTATTAAAATAAATTTTTTTTATTCGGAAATGAAACTATTTAATATTATTAATCATAATTTTTGAGTGTTCGCTATTATTGTAATTTTAATTCGCTGTGATAATAAACATGATTGACCAATGAGATACGACAAAAATTTATTCATAATTAATAAAATGTATAAATAGTATATATAAAAATACTTATATTAATGTTAAAATACCCACAAATTTTCGATAATTCCAAATAATAAATTTCAATCAAATCTTTCAAAATTAATAAGCGGTTAAAATTGGTATAGCAAATAACAGTGTAAGAATTTTGACCCAAATTCCAAAATGAAAATATATATGTATATGTTACCGTTAAAGTATGAAATCCGTTATTTCATAGAAAACCTAGTTATTCCATGAAGTAACTGATCGTGTCCGTTAAAGTGTAAAATATATAATTTATATCATATATCTCGCTTTTTAGTATAATTCACGTTTCGTTTAACAATATGGAAAGTAACGGGAAAAAAATGTTAATTTCGAATTCAAATAAAAATAATTTTTGAAGGACGGCAAAAATACCAAAGCATAAAACAACGAGATTACTTTTTCGCCATACTCTCAAAATGACAACGACAAATACATTTACCTTCCACCCCTACTGCATTTATGCCAAATCTATTTTAGCTATCATCATAAAAATAACCGAAGAAGGGATTTTTCCAATTGGGCACATAAAACGGCCGCATAAAACAATTATATTCCCGATCCCAGCTCAGTGTGTGCGAACAAAAATTAATTAAAATCGAAGAAGTACCCGATGTAGAAATTTCGCTCCGTTCGGTTGCTACAGCTCAAAGTTTAGGTACTGGTCAGGGATTTAAAAATGTTCGTGTGAAACCCAGTGTGTCAACAAAAAATGTTTTTGTTTTAGAAATAATGTTCTTTGTAATTCCAAGTGTCATTTTAGTAATCCTTGTTGTAACACATGATTTTATGGTACGTTTCCATAAATACCATTTTTACGCTGCATAAATTAAATAAATTGCTTCTTTTACATTTTAATTGTTATACCTAGTTATTTCATTTTAGATAAATTGTTTATTTAACACTTTAACTAGGTATTAACTAGGTATTCCAAGAAATAACTGCATTATATACTTTAACGGTATATATATATATATATATATATATATATATATATATATATATATATATATATATATATATATATATATATATATATATATATATATATATATATATATATATATATATATATATATATATATATATATATATATATATATATATATATATATATATATTGAATAGATCTATACAAATGGACATTAAATTCATTAATAATATGATAATATTAATTCATTATTACTAGAGGTTGCCAAATATGAAGTTTGAAACCCCGTACCATTCTTTAGGTTTAATTAGATATGTTAATTATTTACATATACGCCAAATATTAACGATCATTTAATTTTGTAAATCATATCAATTCAAATTGACATTTAATTTAATTGTTTATTAAGTTTTATTCATTATTTGAACTTAAAAAGAACATAAAGCTAAATCAGGTGCAAATTTTGAAGATATGTTAAAGAAGTGCATCATTGCTTACAGCTTTTTTATTATTATCTTTCTCGCCCGATATATAACCGCTTCAGGGTGGCTTCTCATACAAATTGTTTACATAAAATATCAATGTACTTTATTTGCTGATATAAACCCTAACTAGTCCATATGTATACCGATGAACAAGATTATTATCTTTCTATTATCCTTCACAATTTTTGAGCATCGTTTTGTAATTAAAAAGAACCCATGTTCTGATTGCGTATTATCTTTTATTGATTTGACGCATTACCATTGACATCAAAGCACTTTATCCAAACTTTCCTTAAAAAATACAACACATTTTCATTCATTTTTTTTCAACAATTCTATTCTCCAAATCTTCTTTTGATTGAATATGATGATTTGTTAGGGCTCACTTGAGATTGCTGACTAAATAATTAAAAAAAAAGTACCACTGATGCGTACTTGTGCAAATCAGACAATTACAATTATAATTAATTTCATTAATTTTTCAAGGTGGTGGCTCATATTTTATGATTTCAAGAAATCTTGGACCGCAATTCGGTAGTGCTATTGGAATATTATTCTACCTCGGAAATGCCATCGCTACAGCTATGTATCTAGTCGGGACGATTGAAATTCTTCTTGTTTGATAATTCGTTTATAAACATAGACCTTTTAATTCCATTTCTTTTAGACATATGTCGCACCGGGCCTACCTCAATTCAAAAGCAAACCCGGATCAAGTCACGATGACCATACAGCTATGTTTAATAATTTTCGCACTTACGCATCGGGTCTATTATTTCTTGTATTCGTTATCGTGGCTCTTGGAGTTAAATTCGTTCAGTTATTCGCTCCTATAACTTTAGCTTGTGTTATTATTTCAATCGTTTGCGTTTTCCTCGGTGGATTTGTGCGCAGTCCAGAAAGAAGCGAAATGTTTGTTGCTTCTTATCCAGTTTATTTTCATAAGAAAAATCATTCATTTAGGGTTTGTTTTCTTGGAGAGCGACTATTAACAAAATCATTTTGGATGATAAATAATACTATATCATGCAATAAAACAGTATTGGAGAACTATTATTGTAATGGGAACCTGACAACATTCTGTGATAACTACTTCAAAGCAAATCCAATCCAATATCTACCGGCAATGCCAGGTTACGCCAGCGGCACAATAAAGAGTAACTCTTTTTTTTCAATTTATTTTTCATGCCGAAAGTTTGTGATAATCAAAAATACATCGATATATTTACTGATTTATTCAAGCTTTTTATAAATACAATATAAAATATATAAAATAGAAAATTGCCAACTAAATATAATACATAGCATTACTATATTTTTCGACTGTTTAAAATTTTTCTTCTGGCGAATAATATTAATAACAACTAAATGAAAATAATAATATTCTAACAAATTAACAACTACTAATCGAAATCAAACTTAAAGATGTTTTAATAAAATTTTAAAAAACGCACAAAATTGTTAAATTAAGTTTTTAATAACAAAATTAAAATAAAATTTTTGTATGAGAATGATAACACTTTTGTGCGTTTTTTAAAATTAAAATAATTTTTATATGATTAAAAAATTTTTTTTAAAATTTTATTAAAAAATCTTTTAGTTTGATTCAGTCTAATTACGATTATTAGTGGTTAATTTTGAATATTATTATTTTCATTTAGTGGTTATTAATACGATTCTTAGCCTGAAAAAGACTGTTGAACGGTCGAAATATATAGCAATGTCATATTTTAATATACTTAGTTGGCGATTTTCTATTATAAAAATTTTGCCTTCGCTCTTCTTAGTTTGAACTTTGTTTTAAAATAATTAAAAATTCTAAGATAAGTAATAGAAAGTCGGATTTTGTATTTAGATAACCTCTGGCCAGTTTACATGGATGAAGGAGAAGTTATGCCTGGAGTTAAAGGACTTGGTGGAAGAGATGTAACAAGAGACATGATGACAAACTTTTTCGTACTTTTGGCAATTTATTTCCCATCAGTAACAGGAATAATGACAGGGTCAAACATGTCAGGTGACATTTGTCATTTATTGTTTTATAAAGACATATATATTTTATTGAGTATTCACCATTAAAGAATAGAAATAAAATTTAATTTCAACAAAGAATATTTTTTAACAGATCAAATGAAATTTTCCTATTTATATTCATATATTCATACATTTCTATTAAATTTATTAACGTAAAAATAAAAAATAATTTAATTTAAAAAAATAATATTAATAATATAAACAGCACAAGCTTTATGATACCCAGTGCAAATCCCAATAGTAGACTAGTTTATAGTTTTTAGCTCTCATCAGTACTATGCAGGAGACGCGAAGATTTCTCTAGTATACAATATTGCTGATTCATACTTTCATACTTTTCATACTTTCCTTGTTACAGTGAAAATCACATCACTTGCTTATTGGCTTGGTCACAAAAAATTTGTAAACTTGTAGACATGGTATATGAAATACTAATAATAATAATAATAATAATTATAATAATAATAATAATAATAATAATAATAATAATAATAATAATAATAATAATAATAATAATAATGACAAGTACTATCGTATAGTACGAACTCCTTTATTTAATAAATGAAATATTTGCGATTATAAAATAAGCTTAATTATATTTATTATTATTATAATTATTATTAATTATGCTACCAAGCATTCATTCATTTTATATTTTTATTATTATTATTATTATTATTATTATTATAAATATTTTAAATGCTCTTCAATAACTTTCTTAGCCATTTTAACAATTTTTCCACAGTTAATAAACATTTTAATTGGAGTCTAAACGTATAGGATGATGCTTTTGAGCTGCGTAGAAAATACTTTGCTTTATATCATGGATGAATTGTTTGAATTGTTGTTAATTTTTGATGTTTATTTTATTCTTGATTGGCTTCTCTATAGGCACTTTTGATAGTATCTATATGCAGTTATGTAAACATAAATCATATAGAAATCTACAATTGTAAATACAATTTTTTGTTTATATGTTTCATGTGTTTACGGATGTCGTGGATGCTCGATTTCCCAGAATTTGTTATTTCACCTCTTTCATATCAGATGGGAGATACCACCGTGTCTGAATAGTTGCATATAAAATAAAATATTTTTTGGAGGTAGTATGAAGAAATTTTGTAAATAATTATTGTAATAGTATCTAACTTAATAAAACGGAGTTTATATCGTTCATCTGTAACACTGGATATTTATTAAATAAAATTTTTTGCTATGTCAATTATATTATGTAGACAAATTATTGAGCATGAAATATTCATTTTTTGTAAATCATGCAAATTTAATATTCTTTCTATTCAATGATAAAAATTATTTCAATAAATGAACGCATTTGGGATAAAAATGATTAATTATTAATCCACAATTACTCCGATAATTATTAACAACTCAATACTCAACAATTTTGCATTATTATTATTATTATTATTATTATTATTATTATTATTATTATTATTATTATTATTATTATTATTATTATTATTATTATTATTATTATTATTATTATTATTATTATTATTATTATTATTATTATTATTATTATTATTATTATTATTATTAGTTTAAAGTGTTGATTACTTGCTAGCAGCATTAATTAAATTTTAAAAACAATTAAATGATATTTTAAGCCTTTTGCTGCGAATAATGTATTTAATACAAATGAAAGATTTTCGACTATAAGATAGCCCTTTTCAATTTCATGGAATTTAGCTTCTTCTATTTTCAAAATACTCTTTGATCTTCTCTTTTATTTCCTTTTTCTTACTTCTCATTGATTAAAAATAATAATACACTTTTTTCTGACGAATTTAAAATTTCAAAATCTTTTTAAAATAAATATCCTCTAAAATTCAAAACTATACACTGAAATTTTTTTTAATCTTTAAATGCTTCTATAATTAGGTCATAGAAACCTATTTTAATAAATACTATCTTAAAATATTTATAAAATATAGTTTCAAATAACTATTTATATACGCAATTTAAATAATTTTAAAAATGTTTCTATTTTGATTTTTATATCCTAATGATCTTTTAAAAGTATATTTTATCTATTTTTCTAAATTTAAAATTATTATTTTTTAAATTTTAATTTAACTTTCTAAAAGCTGTTCTCAAGGTCAAAAACAACAAATCAAACTGATGATTTCATTAATCTCTTCTTTAGTGTTGATTGTTGGCCGCCTGTTTATGATAAGAATTGCTTCTTTAAATCTGACATTTTTTTGGATGTTTCCATTGGTTAAGATTTTGATTGAAATATTTTTCCTTTCCTTCCTTGGTTGACATTAATGGAGATGTCTGTATACCGAGGATTTTCCACCGGGATTAAGATTGTTTTTCCTTTACTTTGATCAACAAATATATATATATATATATATATATATATATATACAAAATTGAGGAAATTTTAACTAAAATGCGACAACTAAATGTGGGCAAGAGTAGTTAATGACAATTTTATATACTAGTGTAACAAATATAAATGTTAAATAAATAAAACTTTTTTAAAATCTAGTTTATAAAACTGTTATTAAAATTGTTACTATTTTTGTCTTCGATATTAAAGCTTTGTACCAATTTGGTTTTCATATTTGTTGATTAAAAATAGTAATTTTTTGTTGGGAAATGTTTCAAATGACATAAATTATTTAATATATTACATATTAGACTTATTATATATTTGTACTTTTTTATGAGAAAGAATATCATTTTTTTAAATTCATTTTGGATTATTTTATTAAGGTTTTATTAACCGATTATTGAATAATAAATTCCTGTAAATATCGGTAAATTGACTAAAAACCTAAAAAAATCACTAAAACGTTTTTCAAATTTAAAAATAATTTATTCAACAAAATATATTATTTTTCAATTCATATAGATATTAAATTAATTATCTGAGTTATTTTCTCTTCTGATGAAATAAATAATATTTGAAAAATTGGAAATTGAATTAATGAAAAATCCGTCATCTGCTGCACATCTGGCAAGAATACATTTTAAACTTTCTCGTTTTACAAAATTTAATACGTATGATTGTTCTGAAATATTTTCTTTAGAAGAGCTGGATTGAAGTTTTGGATCAGTCATATCACTACCATTCCACATGTCTATGTATTGTAATATCAGAGTTCAGAATTTGAAGATCCTTTAAAACTTAATTTAGACCTACTATTTAAACATCTGGCTTCGTCACATCCGATTTTTTTTGAAAACAACTCCAAACGATTGAGCATTTTGACATGACTAAAAATATCATTGGTTTAAATTTCATGTTAAAATAGTACAGCTATTTGTTACATTTACAATTAGTAAGTATAATTAGTAAGTACAATAAAATTCTAAAATAAATATTTATCTTTCTTCAAAATTAACTTGGAAATTGATAATAATTCTTTTTCAGAACAAATGTTTCTTTTTAAACTCTATTAACTTCACTTTGTATGTATGTTTGAATGTTTTGTATGAGCCACGCAAATCTTCCGACGGCAAATTAATCCACTTCCCGTAATCGGATCGAGCTGAAATTTGACAGATAGATTCGTCGTCGAGAACAATGCATTCTTTCAAAATTTCAGATCGATCAAAGGTACTATAATTAACTTTTCTGAAAATGTTCAATTATATTAATATTTTCAAAATATTACTAAAATGTTCCTTTCAAAGTATTTTCTTAACTAGTTGAGTTTGCGTAATATTAAATATTTCATAGCATTGAGCACGCATATTGAAATTTTAATTTTGAGAAAATGTGAAAGAGTAAGATAATGAGAGTTTTAAAAACTAAATTTTACGGTTAGTTTTTTTTACATTTAAAAATGATATTTTTTTGGTTTTTAAGTCTCTATATTTTAAGTCGATTCCCATAGTCATTTCTGAAAGTAAAAATTATTTTTTCATAAATTAAAATATTGAAAGCAAATTATTTCTCTACACTAGTAAATAGGTAACTACAAACTATTATGATAATAAATGAATAATGATAATAATTAATTATGAAATAATTAAATAAAAATGAGTACATCGAACTAGTAATATTCGAATAATTAGAATATTGTTAAATTTAGCGGTTTCTCAATCCTATTTTGGAATGGTTACATCTATTTCCTAAAATTACTTATTTTTATTGCTTCAACGTTGATTGATAATCTAATTTTGGAAAAAATTTGGAGACATACGATTTATTATCAACTAAAACTGATTATCTCTCAGGAGAAAGCAATTATATTGTAAGTATCTTGAACAAGATACATACATGCAGACATAATACAATATTGCACCTTTGACATTCAGACATATATTATGTAATATTCAGTCTTACAAATTGAACATGAATAAATATTATATAAATATTATATTCGAATAGGTATTATTTACAGTCATCTTACATCTACCCTCTTTTTAAAATGTTTTATCCATTCAACATTTCTAACAACCTGTCCTTTTTAAAGCGTTAATAGTTGTTAAAATTACCATCTTAATTAGTTTTTTTTATGTAAACAAAGTTTTCAAAAATTATTTTTCATAGTATATCTAGTACACTTCAAAAGGTCTATTGTATTTTTTAATAATAGTTTCTGTAAATACTGCAAAAACTAATTCAAACAATCATTTTTAAATTAATATTACTAAATGCTTATTTTGTTTTTTATATTTGCTGAAGAAAATTCCACAATTTTTCTATTAGTGACTGTGTAAAAGAAATTGATATCAGTGCTGTCTGGCAAAGTTAAATGTTAAAATTTGCGGCAATATGCCGATTGGATTCCAGAAATTCTATTATAGTCCACCAATTTCCCTAGAACACGTGGAATGGTAAATTCTTGCAGGAATTATGGGCGATTTGTGCTAGAGATAATTCCCATTTTTAGATTTTCCACTGCCTGTTTAATATGAACGATTTTGTACTTAATATCTCGACCAAATCACGATTTGTAAATTAATATACTTATTACAAACTGACAATTATATTGTAAAATTAAATTTATTATATATCAACAAATGCAATTTATTTTATTTTGATTGGCACTATTTATGTTGTTAAATATTTGTTTTAATGCAAGCACAATTATTAAAAATAAATAATAAGACATGTAAATTTAAGATTATTAGTCAATATATAATGTGGGTTTATTATGCATAAATTATTTGTTTGGAATTTCTGGAGTTATGGAGTTAAACGTTAAATAATTGTCGAAATTTGTCAAATATTTATTTATTCGAAATCCATTGAAATAATAATAATAATAATAATAATAATAATAATAATAATAATAATAATAATAATAATAATAATAATAATAATAATAATACAATAATATTTATCATTATTATTATTATTATCATAAGAAAGCGCACTGAAACATACGAAAAAATATTCCGACAGTATTCCTGTCATCATCAAGTAGGATAGAAAAAAACTGTAGATATTGTATTTAATAAACATATTACAAAGTATTTGTTCAATTAAATTTAAATAAACACTATATTTAAAAAATTTTCAAAAATTATGTTTTTGTATTATAATTAAAATAAGATTAAAAAACAAAATATGATTAACATTGAATATATTGAATATGTTGCTATTATTATACATATAATTAATCCCTACTGACTAAAATAATCTTACGTTAAAGTAGATTAAATTTTTTAAAATATTTAAAGAGAATAGGTCAAATGGAGATTATTTTGAAAGATAAATTTTAGTTGAGTTAAAATTTTATTAATCACGCATTGTTTTATTCAGGCGTTTTTGAAAAAGGTGCTTGAATTATCAATCACTGGAGTTGGCAAATTATTAACTATTCATCAAACAACGATATCATTGAAATAAGTCAATCCTACTAAATCTTCATATGTTATAATGAATAAAAATGAGAAATGATACGCGTATGTACCACTAACAATTATGTCAGAATTAAACGCATTTAATTGGGTTAAATTTGGTTCATGTGAGTACCATTTAGTTTTCTAATGCGTCAATTACGTGGAGTGACACAGCATATTAAGTGATTTAGTATTCTCATGTCTCCTAGAAAAAATACATTGCGAAAGAGTTAATAGAAAAATTAAACATTCTATTAAAAATAAAGAGAATGATTCCTGATCAGTGTTTTTACATATTGTAAATACTGTTTTAACTTTGTTTTTAATATAGGAAAAGCTTAAAATATAAAGATATATTTATTTCAAAAATAACAGTCTCTAATGATCCTTGAATGTTATTCATACATATCTTGTCGCTTTCAAGTCTTTATAATTACTTAAGTTTAATTAATTTGTGTTATTTTATGGTAATTTTTTGTTTTATAAATATTGGTTTTTTATATGCAGAATTTCGATTTAAACTTAAAGGGATATTTGATTGATGGAATAATTTAGGTGATTTAAAAGATCCACAAAAAGACATTCCAAGATATACGATTGCAGCGCAATTAACAACTTCGTTTGTTTATCTATCATTTGTTTGTATTTTTGCTGGAACAACCAGGAGGGAAGTTCTCCTAGATAAATATGGAGTCAGTATGGGAGGTGGAATGATTGTTGCAGAGCTTTGTTGGCCTCATCGATGGGTTCTGCTGATCGGATCACTGACGTCAACATTTGGAGCAGGTCTTCAGTGTTTATGCAGTAAGTGAAGTTTAAGTAAATTATAATTAATATAATTAATAACATTGTGAAAACTTTTCATCTTAATACATTTTATTTCAAATATAAGCTTATAAAATTAAATAATTTTTTTCAATTTATTGTATATTAACTTCAAATAAAATCTAAGTGCTTGATTTCACTAATTTTTGATTATTTTACATAAAGTTACAAATTGCATTTTTAGGTGCTCCCCGGTTGTTGCATGCAATCGCAAAGGACGATGTTATCCCATTTTTGAAAATTTTTACACCAATAACTCGCTTTGGAGAACCTTTTAGATGTTTATTGATTTCATATTTTTTCGCTGAATGTGCTCTTCTTTTGGGCAATGTGGATCTCATAGCTCCTTTGGTTGATATATTTTTTCTGATGCTATATGCTTTTGTCAATTTGGCATGTGCACTTCAAAATATCCTCAATGCGCCAAACTGGCGACCAAGATTCAGATATTATCATTGGTAAGTAAACATTTATCTTTTATTTTATTCCAGATTATAATGGTCTCAGCTATGTTCCAATGACAATTTAGTATTTATTTAGAAAACCATTAATTCATATATGGTTTTCTATTAAAAATCCAACTTCTTCCAGAAATAACATTATCTTATTAATTTTACTTTTTCACAATTGGGAAAATTTAAAAGTCAAAGCACGTGAATTATTAAACTCAACCCTGGATTAAATATTACACACGTTTATCTTCATTTGTCTTATGAAATTCAGTTTATTTTAAAACAGTGGTGGCCAACCCAAATCAATCGAAGGGCCAAATTTTCGGAAAAATACTATCACGGGCCACAATAAATTCATTTAGATAAATATAACTCGTTTTTACGATTCAAGTAAACTTAGAATCAATTTTTTAAAATTAAAAACATGCTTAATTCGAATATGAATTCTAAAAAAGACAATTATTGATTTTATGTTTAAAATTGTGTCCGGGCCACATTTGGCCCGTGGGCCACCGGTTGGCCATGGCTGTTTTAAAACAACTCATAATTTATCTGCTTATATCGGTTTCAATGAGGAATTTTCGGATGTCTTTATTAACTGTTTATTGGCCAATCTTAATTTATTCAATATATATACAAAAATAAAAAGTGAATACATTAGATTTCAAATTGATTCAATTAAACAATTATTTTAATGATTATATAAAGAAAAACTTTTAATATAAAGTCGCTATTGAAAAAAAAAATTAAAGTCGCGTGGAAATAACTAAATTATCTTTCATTTTCAGGTTTCTTTCTTTAGTTGGAGCAGCATTAAGTATTTTTATAATATTTGCAACTTACTGGTATTATGGACTTGTTACTGTTGCATTGACCTTAGCCATTTATAAATATGTTGAATATCGGGGAGCTGAAAAGGAATGGGGAGATGGAATCCGGGGCTTAAAGTTGGCCGGTGCCAAATATTCATTGTTAAATATCGAAGAAGAAACACATACTAAAAATTGGAGGTAAAAATTAGTTTAGAAAATATCGAAATTGAAATCGTTTTAAAGACCCCAGATATTGATATTATGCAAAACTGATGCCGATTTACATATAAAGTATCCGAAATTAATATCGTTTGCTGGTCAATTAAAAGGCGGTCGAGGACTAGTGATTTTGGCGAGTCTCGTCGAAGGTGATTATGCCGATAAAGAAGTTCGTGATAAAGCACTGAAAGTTAAAGAAGTAGGTTACCTAATAATAATAATAATAATAATAATATTAAAACAATTAAATGATAATTTAAGCCTTTTGCTGAGAATAATATATTTAATACAAATGAAAAAATTTTCGGCTATTAGATAACCCTTTTCGATTTGAAATTGACAAGGTCTATCTTATAGTCGAAAATTTTCTCATTTGTATTAAATATATTATTCGCAGCAAAAAACTTAAATTATTATTTAATTGTTTTAAAATTTAATTAGTGCTTCTCCCAATCATCACTTTATACTAATAATAATAATAATAATAATAATAATAATAATAATAATAATAATAATAATAATAATAATAATAATAATAATAATAATAATAATAATAATAATAATAATAATAATAATAATAATAATAATAATAATAATAATAATAATAATAATAATAATAATAATAATAATGAAAATATTGGAAAACATTTTATAAAAAAATTTTACTAAAAAATTGAAAAAAAATTAAAGAAATTTCGTTATTATTTCTGTCAACAAAAAATTGCCGTTCGACTTTCGCTTTTTTGCCAATTGTTTGCAAATAATCATTAACTAAAACAAACAAAATGAGATATTTGGTAATTTTCAATAAAAATTAAAAACTTAATAAATTTTTAAGTTATTTTCACTATTCACTATTATCAAGATAATAAAGATAAGAAAATATCCATGGAAAATTTGGCCGTCATTTCATTTATGAAAATATTTTATGGAAAGACAGATAAACTTCACATGTATACATAATACACACATACACACACACTTATATAAATCGCATAAAGACACTACTATATTGAATAAATAGGGATAAGTTCCATAATTTTCAAATAGATAGCCAAAAGATTGCATAAAAAGATTGATACAGTCTAAAATCGAAATTTTGTACCCGAAATAACAGACTGTTTTATTAACACTTCAATCTTTTTAGTGGCTCTTATAGTAGATTCACCGAAACCAAAATACTTACCAAAATCTCTCCTTTCGCCAAACAATCTAAAATTGCAATTTTTATTTCCAAAGAAATTCTCTTTCGTTTGTGAGTCTTTTTACTATCGAATAAAATCAATTTTGAAATTCCTTGAAAACATTTTCATTTAAATTTGTAAAAATTCAAACAATAAATTTCAAAATAAAAGTTTTATTTAGTTTACATTTATAACAAAATAATTTTTAAAATTTTTTACCCTTTTCCAATAAAAACAAAACAACTCACATTAAATTACACGAGGAAACATTTTACAAGAAAATTCGTAACAAAAGTTGTATAAAAAACCGCATAAAAGAAAATCACATAAAAACAGAATTAAGTGTATTTCATTAAAGGTACAATATCTGTGGAAAATAATTTTACTGTCCAGACCAGTAGTTCCTAACCTTTTTGAAGTTACATAGTACTTTTGATTATAAGAAATATTTACTGAGCACAAAAATCATTAAAAATTCTGATTTAACAATAAAATAATGAAATAAAATGTGAATGAACTTAGAATTGCTTTAAAAATCATTATTTAAATAAAAATGTAATAAATCATACATAAAAATACGAAAGTTAAATTTCATAAAATATTATTAAAATAAAAAGTTTTTAAATATTTTTAAAAACTTTAGAAAAATTAAAAATATAACATTTATCATTTGCACATAATATTTGTCTTTATTGCTGATAGTTTATGCGGTTTGTTGTAAAAACCATTTCTAAATGGAATTTGTAGTAAGCAGACAATTTGGACATAATATTCACATGACAATTTGTGGTTATATAGAAAATACACAAAAACCAAATTAATTCAAAATCGTCTGCTCACTTTTCATCATGATATTTATGAGAAAACCGGTTGATTTTCACCTTTGTCCCAAGATTTGAGCTGTATGCTCCTAGTATGTCCATACATTTTCCTACTTATAACAAATTGAATTTGGAAATGACGCATTCAATTGTTTAAGCTTACACGTATTTAATCAGGTGTATGTAAAAATTTCAGTTTCTTATATCCGAGTTCAGTGCAATATAAATAAAATATAAACAAACCAAATAACTAGAATGTACTGTCACAGTAAATTGTAAAAATAAATAAGTGGAAATGTTAATAAATTTTAATCCCTACCCCTCTTTCTTCATGTCACTGAAGTTTAGTATTACAGTAGATTTAGCAAGGTAAAAGAAATAGCTAGCACTTTTTTTTGAAAATAATTTTGATTATAATTCCAGATTCCAAAATTAATTTAAAATATTTAAATTTTTAAAAATTAATCATAGTAAAATTCAATTGTTTTTCCTTGTTTAATAATGACAATAATTTTTAATTTGAATTTTTTAATTAGTATTTACACATAAATAGAGGTGTTCATCATGATATGGCATTCTTAAGTGTTTTTAAAAATTAAATTTATTATGAATTTATCTTCGGCAGACAACTAAGGACAATGCACGAAGTTCAGCAACCCATTCATAAATAGTATCCTCGATTCCAGGGATGATGAAACGTCTACTAGAGCCACACCTTCTTCTAGAAGGATTTTCAAATACACATTTTCTCATGTGCATCTTGTAAAACGGATTTTTTGAATTCGAGCGAATAACTTTTCCAAGAACACATTTTTGAATATTAATATTTTTAAAATCAATTAATATAAATTTATTAACTAGGGCTTATATTATGGAAAACACAGTTTCATAAAATGTTAAATAAATAATTATGATTTTTTTTTCTACATCAGCATCTGAAGGAGTGTATGGTAACGACAAAAGTAAAAGGATTTGTACAGACAATCGTATGTAGTGATGTCAAAGAAGGAATCAGTACACTCATTCAATCAATTGGGTTAGGTGCACTCAAGCCTAACACAGTCATGGTTGGTTGGCCACATACATGGAAAGGCATTGCCGATGAAGAAACTCCAGAACATGAATTTTTGGGTATTTGATTAACTTTATATATAAATTTCTTTTAGAATATTTTGAAATATTTTGATTAATTTTGTGAAAATTAAATAAATTATTTTTGAGCACTGAAACAAATTGGCTTTGGAGCTTGATAAAACATTCGAATGTTTTTTATTGAATCTCAATAATTTCTACAAGTTCATATAATATAAAATAAAATACCCACCAGCAACTAGAAAAATAACGTATTTTACATGGCGATGCCTTGAAGGATTGTGTTAAAGGCTTTTGTATTATTCAATAGACGCCGTCACATGAATTCACACAAATAGGAATCCAATAATGAACAATTAGTGTCTCAGAATCGACGATTTCCGACCTTTGCAAATCTCCAACTTGATTCAATGGAAATCAAAAATGAATTAAAATAAAAATAAATTGTTTTTAAAAATGGCGGTAAGGGAGAAATTTTGAAAAAATTCTTTTTTAACACTTGCCTCAGTGAATATGGGCAATATAGTCCCGAAATAAAGAGGTCCTCAAAAATTAAGAAATAAATGTCTCTCATAACACTTTAACTGATAAGTCTGAATCTGTTGTGAAATTGTTTTTCTACACCCAGGTTGATGAAAATATCTAATTATTGTTCAAGTTCATTATATAGTGACGCCTTATAAATTTAAGTTATTGTTTTGATTAAGTTTTTATGTTCTAATTTTTTTTACAAATGGGACAACCAATTTCAGACAAAATCTGAACATTGAAATCAACAAGTATTTTGGGGTAGGGAAAATTATATATTAATGCCAGAAATGCATATTTGTTTAAGATCAATTAAAACAACAAATCCACTGCTATAATTATAATTTTACTTAATATTTCATTAAGTCAAGGGTATTTGCTATATTTTATAAATAAATAAATTTTTGTTTATTTTACAAAGTATTGATTTGTAATCTAAAATTTCTGCCAGGAAACGCTTTATACATCTCATATATATATATATATATATATATATAAACCTTTATCTTCCAAGGACTAGTTTATAAAAATATTGATGGCGGGAGACTGATATCGAAATTAAGAATTTTATGATAAGACAATAATAAAGCTATTTTATGGTGCATATTCAACTGTGTATTTTCATAGGATATTATATCCATACAAAAAATCACATTAAAGACAAAGAAAAGTTTCTAGGAATTTTGAAATCTTAAAATTTCATTGTTATTTCCATTTGAAACTTTGCATCGCATTCTTGCAGTAAGCATACAGTGAAATTATCATTTGTTTTTATTGCATTGTATGCTTGTATCAACAGGATAATCCCGATATTCACTAGATTAAAGCCGGTTTGAACCCTAAATAGCAAAATAAAACTGCGGTCGACGGTTTGACCTTCTATATACCTTTTTTCATGTATATAGTATATAGGACCTCATTTTCAAACATGTGAAAGATAAACAAATGCTACATTGAAATAGTATGAAAATAATTAAAATCTTGAAACTCTTTTCTTTCATATTGAATATTAGAAATCTTTAACCCATATACAAATTACTTACTGTAAACTTAAGTATAAATCACTTTTTACTCTCTCTATATTAACTTCGCTGTTTGTATGTTTGTGTATGCCGCACAAATTTTGTGAGGCCAAATTAACCTCCTTTCCGTGATCGGATTGAGCTGAAGTAGATTTGTTGTCGAGAACACTGCATGCTATCAAAATTTCAGATCAATCCAATCACGGAAAGTGGTTAATTTAAAAATATTGATATGTCAAATCTAGTGTTATTTCCTTATTTCAATATAAATTCTTATCTATTCATTAACTTCGAATTAAAGGGATAACGTAATTATATCTAAAATATTTTGAAATTAAGAGTTTCAAAAACCATGTTTTTATGGTTGATTTTTTATTCATTAATTTAGAATCATTTATTTTCCTTAAAATATATTTCATATAAATTTTTTTACTATTAATTGCAAAGACGTTGTAATATATTTATTTCTTTGATTTAATGTCATGGTTAAATTAAGATAGATGTCATCGCATGACTGACTTTAATTTGTCATTTACAATGTGTGACTCAACGTTAGTGTAACATGGACCCTCTGACTAAGGTCTATCATAATAAATATTCTTTATAAATGTTAATAATATGATCATAAAGCCTTCCACATTTCAAATACAAAATACACATACACTTTTATTATGTTATTATAATCTTAAAGAATTAAGATGAATATTGAACTAAATGAATTTTTAATATTGCTAAATTAGTCGTTTTTAAAGCTCCATGCCAGTTAATTATAATATAATAAAATTATTATTTAATTTTAAAATAATAATAATAATAATAATAATAATAATAATAATAATAATAATAATAATAATAATAATAATAATAATAATAAATATAATAATATGATACATCGTCGGTAGAGTAAGAATTTAAACAAATTAAATGTATATTTAATTTTACAAATCACTTTAAAAAACAAAAAAGATTAATTAAATTTCTTATTTAGGTGAACAGAAATTATTTTAGATCAAGTAATATAAATTAAATTATTATAAATAAATAAATAAAATCACCAATTTTCATTTTCTTTGTTTATTTTGTTTTAATCATCATTCTCAATATAATTGATAAAAGCTGAAATTATATCAATAAGAAATATACCCGTGAACATTTATAATTCGGTTTAAACAAACCAATTTACTTAGCCGAAAAACAACCAAATTTATCTAAATAGCCCGATATCATATATAAATAAAGAAATCTGATTTATACTTTTGTTTGAATTTGGTATCGAGGTATTTGTATTTGCAGTAATTGCTCTAATTATTCTACGGCATTCCATGGCACTGGAATGGAGTTGATTTTTCATATATCAATGATAATTGACGGTTTCCTAGAAAATTAAAACAAATTTGTTAGTAAAGTGCAAAATCTGGTGCATAACTTTTAATTAATTTTTCAATTTGTAATTAAAATTCCACATGATTGGTATTTAACATTGGTATTTGATATTGTAAATTATCCTGTTGTTCGTGAATCACTTTTTGAAATAACTGACCATCTTTTCCCTCTGTAAAAAAACAAGATTTCAGGTTTTTTCTGAAGTAAATATTGAAACTATCTACTTAGGTTTTATGATTTTAATAGGCCATATCAAATGTTTTGTCCTTTTGTAATATATTTTATTCGGCGTATTAAAGACATGGTGACATTATGACTTTTGCCTATATTTTTGCAAACCATCGGATCTTATAATTTTGTTTAGTGTAAAATGTTGGCCACGACTCACCAATAAATGAATCGGTTTGAACATGTAGAGATTTGTCATTTACAATAAGCGAGGTTTATCAGCAAGGCGGGAATCTCGTCAGTGTCTCACATATTTCTCGACTAGCAACAGTTGTTATCAGTTGATTTTTCAAGGAGAATAGCAACAAGACTTGAATTTCAATTTTTATCTTCTGACATTTGAAAAATAATAAAAATTTGAAAAACACATGTCTATAAAATAAATACAGTTTAAATTCAAGTTCGGTCATACATAAAACAATAATGTGTATAATATTTCGACATAAAATAAATTTACTGTTAATTGCGATATGAAGTCTCTTTTTTCCCCTCCTTCCTTAATCGAATCATTCTTTCCTGTTCCTTGTTATTAATTTCATTTGTTTCTAAAAATTTTAAAAATTTAAACCGAATTTAAATATTATAGGAACTTTTTTCAAATTTCACCACTGATTTCTTTTCAATTGACATTGTATTTATTAAAAGGCTTGACTGTGAATCAGTAAATATATCAAAAACAAACATCGATATATTTACTTATTTATAGTCAAGCTTTTTAATAAATACGATGTCAATTTAAATAATTTAAAAATATTTAATTATTTAATATTAAAAATATCTTAAAATAAATTTATATATTAAAAAAAATGTTTTTTAATTAAAATTTTAAAATTGAAAAATTAAATATTATTAAATTATATTATATCATATTATATCTGTATAAATTAGTCACAGACGCTACGAAACGTTTTGATTGTATTATAAATAATAATTTTATATATAATATTTTTCTATACAGGTATTGCAGGTAAATTTAGCGTGTCATATTTCAGTTATTTGAATAGTTAATTCTGTTGTGATGTTTTTGTTTATTACTATTTTGTTTATTATAAAATTTTACTAGTATATATTTACAACTTTTTCTTTTATTCTTATGAAGCCCGATCCAATTACACCGAAATTTGAAAGAAAACACAAAACTCGATAATTGTTTTCATTCAATTTTAATTTAAACAAATTAATAAAAATCTTGAAAACACTCTTAAAAATTGTTTTGAAAAAGAATATGAAAAGAATATGGCGTTGCCGGTTTAAATATCGATATCAGTAAATAAGGCCATTAATTGAATGCTTCTTTGAACCGAAGATTTTAAGAATATATTACTAAGAATAATTACTAATAAAACCCATTGAAGGAATTAGTTAGTGTAGTTAATGTCACAATGTTGTAGGGCTCGGATTTTTAAAAATAAACAAAAAATAATTTTGTAGATAAGAAAAATTACAAACTGCTTGAAAAAAACATTTTTTATTTGATTAAATATTTTCATTTTCACTTATAAAAAAAATATTGTATGAATGTCGTTTAGATTATATTTATAAAATCAACATTTTTTAATTTTCATTTTAATAATTTTAAAAAATTTTAAATTTCTTAAATTTTTTTTTGTTTTAATTTGTTCAATTTCTCATGAATGTTTGACGTTTTGTCAAATCTTTCATCGTTTTTCAATGTTTTTTATCTCCAATTCTTTTTTAAACTAATTGATTAATATTTTGTTTTAAATTAAAAATAAATTTTCGATAATGTTTTTTTACAAATGTTTGTAATTGATAAATACTATTAAATTAGATGCGATCCATCGCGTTGTATCGGCAGAAATATGTATGCTCATTCCAAAAGGTGTCAGTGAATATCCTAGCACGTCTTGTAAAGGAACTATTGACATTTGGTGGATAATGCAAGACGGGGGGTTGTTGATGATGTTACCGGTCCTATTGAAGAGACATCGGGTTTGGGAACGCTGTGAAGTGCGCGTATTTACAGTGGCCACTCAATCAGATAATAGTATTCTAATGAAAGAATCACTTGTGAAATGGCTATATGATCTTCGAATTAAAGCTACAGTTAGTCACATATTTTTAATAAGTTATCAATTTAACAGAATTTTGTAACATTTCACTGATTTCGATTTCGTACAAACAAAATGCAAATTTTTAGTTAAATGTAAATGATTTTGAAATTTTATTTAAAATTATATCTAAAGGAAATATTCTAATAGCATATTTTATAATAGGCTACAATGATGGGAAAAGTATAAAATAAATATCCACTGCACTCCAGATGACGCATGTCAATCATAATGTAATTTTCATGGACAGAATATAGGATTCAGCTAATTTCTTTAATACGGATCATAATTATTATGAAATTAATTACTGGGAAATAACTAAATAGCTTTCCCAATTATATAATGGAACATGTTTTTGTGGGAATTTCATTTTAATATGTTCTTTTTGTGGATATCAAGTTCTATTTGAATAATAATGAAGAAGAGAAATAATTAGAGCAAATAGTTAAAATATAATTACTTAAGGATAAATCTATAATATTAGTAATAATAATAATAATAATAATAATAATAATAATAATAATAATAATAATAATAATAATAATAATAATAATAATAAGGAGATTGATAAGGACTATCTTCTAGTCGAAAATTTTTTCATTAAATACATTATTTGCAGCAAAAGGCTTAAATTATCATTTTATTGTTTTAAATAATAATAATAATAATAATAATAATAATAATAATAATAATAATAATTTTAAACAATTAAATGATAATTTAAGCCTTTTGCTGTGAATAATATATAAGATAGTCGTTGTTAATTTCAAAATGCTTTTTGATCTTCTCTTTTATTTCCTTTTTCTTACTTCTCATTGGTTAAAAATAATAATAAACTTTTCTCTAAATATTCTCTAAAATTCAAAACGAAACACTAACAAAAATTTTAAAAATTTTAAAGCTTCTATAATTAGCTCATAAAAACCTCTTTTAATAAATAATATCTTAAAATATAGTTTCCAATAACTGTATATACGCAAACTATTTATATACAGACATCTTCATTAATGCCAAGGAAAGAAAGGAAAAATATTTCAATCAAAATATTAGCCCATTGGAAAAATCCAAAAAATAAGTGTCAGATTTAAAGAAGCAATTCTCATCATAAACAGACGGCCAACAATCAACACTAAAGAAGAGATCAATGAAATAATCAATTTGATTTGTTGTTATTGACCTTAAAAAAATTTTAAAAATTAAAAAATAATAATTTAAAATTTAGAATAATATAGAAAAATAGGTAAAATATACTTTTAAAAGATCATTATGAATAAAATTCAAAATAGAAACATTTTTAAATATTAAAATAAAGAGTTTTTAGAGAATATTTAATTATTAAAAGTTTTAAATTTTAAATTCTTCAGAAGAAAAGTTTAATTATTATTTTTAACCAATGAGAAGTAAGAAAAAGGAAATAAAAGAGAAGATAAAAAAGAATTTCGAAAATAGAAGAAGCTAAATTCCATGAAATTGAAAAGGGCTATCTTATAGTCGAAAATCTTTCATTTGTATTAAATATATTATTAGCAGCAAAAAGCTTAAATTATCATTTAATTGTTTAATATTATGTATAAATTTAATTAAATTTAATAATTAAATTTCTTTTCTTTTATATAAATTTCTTTTTAAAAACAGGTCGAAGTTGTCGAATTGCCAAACAGTGACGCCATATCAGCATATTTACATCAAAAAACTTTGGTCATGGAAGAACGGGAAAAGTTAATTGAACAAATGAAATTAACCGCTAAAGAAGTCGATTTGGAAGTGCGGTTTTATACTCGTTAATGTTATTGTTATTCATATTTGCTCCTTTTATACAGCCGCAAGCCAGAATTGATCATCTTCGTCGAGTCAGTATAAAGGATTTTCATGCCGATCCGGCAAAATTGATTGATATTCACCAGTTTACATTTAGCCCAGCCACTTTAGCTCAAATGAAAGATGCGCTAGAAATGAAGACATCAAATAAAAAATCAAGTAAGTTTTCATTGAAAATTTTCAAATAAATCTCAACATAAAATAAATATTTGAAGATGATCTTTAATTTTTGAATTGAATAAAATATTATTTATTATTCACACGTAAATCTTATCTTCATATGCAAATCATTCATATAATTTAAGAAAGGCCTCACATGCTCACGATTCTCAAACACTAAAAAAATATCATCAACATATATGTTATATACATATATCAACATATAAACAGTCGGTTTAGTTAAATTGTATGATGAAATTTTCTTTTCTAAACTTGACATGAAAATAAAATGGGGAACCCATAGCAACACCATCAACCTGTTTATACCACTCATTGTAAAAAAGGAAATGTCTATGATACTGTTTTTGGATCTGCTTATTCAACGGAAGAAAAAAGACTATCTGACTGAAATATACAGAAAAGCGACTGATACTGGTCATTATTTTTACTTATGTTGTTAATTATTATTATAAGATAATTATAATGGTTATAATTTAACATGGAAATTATTGTTATGGGATTATTGATTCCACTTTTGACACCAGTTTGTTTTGATCGTAAAATTGAATATGTTTGAGGTCTTGCGAAATTTGTATGTTTTGATATTTATATGTTTTTATCACTTGTAGGTGTATACTAAGAGATTTTAAGAGCCCAGCAGAGTCTCCTTTAAAATCTGTTTTGGGATTGCTGGGGTGCATGTGCGTAGAATGCAATAAAAAGGATTAACAACAAATTAACAACAATAGGATGAAATTATAAACTATTTTATTCGTTTAATATAGACTAAAAAACCTTTAATTGTCTTGAATTGCTTGATAATGAATAATATAATGTTTGATTAAACTATAAACACTTGATCTCGTTGATTTGATATTTCTTGAACCTGTGGAGAACTTGGCTTTTCTTCTTTCGTAATAATATAGGGGGATCCTCTTGGTGAATTTGGATATTAAGAATTTCTACTATTTCTTGGATTTGCTGCGTTTTAGGATAATTGTAAAATTGGATTGTTTCATTTTCAGCTTTTAATTTCCTTATTTCTTCTAGTTGATTTATTTATATTCTATTTTTGACTTTGTATTTTTTTTAGATCAATAATCCCATAATAATAATTCCCATGTTAAATTATAACCATAATAATTAACAACATAAATAAAAATAATGCATACATTACTATCATTATAGAACTCTTGAGAGCTTTTGTGAATATAAATACAAGCGAAATATGGTGAGAGAATTAGTTTTTCATGCATGGTCGTTATCATCCACGTTTATCAATTCAGTGAAAAGTATTGATTCTCTGATTGTGTTGCTTCTTAAAAATGGATGTTGAATACTCATGATCCTTGCACAGGTTTATCTGAAAGTAACGATTCTATTGATGTTGAAGTTAATATGTTATCAAGTTCGGAAGGTGAAAATATCAAATCTAAGCACACTGATCAAAACTATGTGTTGGTGTTGCCTTATTCTGAGGGCTTCGGAGAATTCAAGCATAAGATCCTTAAACATGTAGATAAGCCTATATTTAGGATTATTTCAACGTCTTGTAAGGTTGGTAGCATGTTCGCTAATAAGTCTCAAACTCCAGCTGGTCTGTGTTCAGAACTCGTGTATCAATTCTCATGTAATGGGTGTAATGCCACATACATTGGAGAGACTGCTCGTCATCTCTGCACTCAGGTTGTTGTGCATTACCAATGGAATGGATTTACTCACATTAGTGATCATTTAGTGATCACCAGTAAAAAAGTCATTATTGGTAATTTTAAGATCTTGTCGAAGAGTTGGGAACGAGAAACGTGCGAGGCGTTGTTAATTAGATCTTTAAATTCTATAATTAATATTCAAAGTGCCCAGTCTAAAGGGATTTTGAATGTATTTAAATAATTTAACGTTGTATATTTATTATATGTTTGTTAAATGTTTTTGTATGAAATATATAGCAAGGTTATATTTTAATATACTTAGTTGGCGATTTTCTATTATTGAAACTTAGCCTTCTTTCTTTTATTTTATTAATAATAATAATAATAATAATAATAATAATAATAATAATAATAATAATAATAATAATAATAATAATAATAATAATAATAATAATAATAATAATAATAACTTATCCTGACTTATTACTTATCAATTAATGCTTTAATTGCGGTTGGGAATAACAATTTGGATTAGGACCCCCCTCTCAATACCAGAAAAATATTTTCCTAATGAATATCCATTTCTCAATGTGAGAAACATTTTGGTGAGTTTTCTACTGACCTTGGATATTAGAATGAAATCAAATGTTAAAATTTAGTTTTTCTGATAGTCAATTTTGTGAGTTGAATAAATCAAGACATGCGATACTTTATAATTAAGTGGTGACATTATGAAAACCACAGATGTGAAGAAATTAATTGATGTGAAAATAATTAATAATAATGTTTAAAAATATAAGATATTATTGAAAATGTGAAAAATATATTTAATGTCAATATATATATATATATATATATATATATATATATATATATATATATATATATATATATATATATATCTTGAAAAATTATTATTTTCCTTCTAACTACTCAAGTCTCGCGACTCTTGACAAAGCGGGAGATATTTAGTTTTACAAATAATTTTTAACATAATCATGGGAATTTTTTTACAGTATTAATAATTAATGATTGTAATTAATGCTTGATAATTCTCAGAAAAACTCAATCATGAAAATGAAGAGGCTAAAAAGATGCATAATGCCGTCGAATTGAATATTCTTATCAAAGAAAAATCATTGAATGCAGATTTGGTGATTTTAAATTTGCCAGGACCTCCGAAAAATAAACAATCTCTCGAATGTTATTTAAATTATTTGGATGTGCTTTCTGAAGGTCTCCCGAGAGTATTATTGGTCAGAGGAACTGGCAAAGAAGTTATAACAATATATTCATAGTTTCATCTCTCTAGAATTGCTATTTTATATTTCTGCCTCCATGCTCAATTACTTGCTCAGTAGTTTTAATATACTATTTATTTAGACAAATATATAATATACTCTTTCAATTTTTTCTGTAATAATAAATAACAAATAATAATAATAATAATAATAATAATAATAATAATAATAATAATAATAATAATAATAATAATATTATTATTATTATTATTATTATTATTATTATTATTATTATTATTATTATTATTATTATTAATAATAAAAATAATATTAATAATTACAATTATAACAATAAATTATTATTATTTATTATTTTATTACTCAAATGATAACTATAAAATTATAAAATTTTATACTTTGACAAAGTTTGATGTGACTGGATCAAGCTGACCAGCATTAAAATATTTCATCCTCTTCACCTTTTATTTGTTAGTAACATTCTCAATGTTACTGATACTAATACTTTAATTCATGCAATTCCACAAATGTCACTCTAGCAAAAGTAAACATATTATTGTGGATATTTTCAATATGGGTTCTTCAATATAATAATTCATGATCATTTAAGAAAGTCGGGATTTGCATGAGAATATTTATTATTTTTTCTAAAGAAAACTTATAGGACTGCGGCCAAATTTGCCATGAAGTTCTGTAAGAGAATGTTATCAATGCAATTTTTGAAAATTATTTATTATTACAAAATTATAATCCATTTTCACTCATCTACTTTGTGAAGTCATATACATCTTATGTTCCTCATTCGTTTTTTATTGGGATACGTCGTGTGTAAGACTTATGGGTTGAATTACTATCATTATATTGGATTATTAAATATTTTTGTCAGGAAATTAATTTCTGATTCCACTAGTCCTTTATTAAAATTATAAAATCCAAAGCAGTAAGATTTACATTTTCTGAAGCGAACGAAAATATTATTTTAAATAAGTGTCCGGGCCTTTGGTGTCGATCTACGCCAAATCTAATTTTGAGACTTTCAACAATTTAAAATTATCGTATTGGTGTATTTTCATTTGCTAACTGTTTTCCGCAACAAATATTGATTTTTAAATTTTCAGTTTTTATTTCTTTTCGCTTAATCAATTCTCTGAAATTTTATTAAATTTAACTTTTATAAGTGTTGCACACCATTTCTTTACACTTAGTTTTCATTTACACCTCTTTTTGTAAAACTGCAGCAATAGTATAAGTTTACGGTTGGAGGCCAATTTTAATTATTAAAATTAAAACACTTTATATATAGAAAAATGGATATGAAAATTTGTAATTTCATCTAACTTATGGTGAATAATTTGTTCATTTAATTTGATTCAATTAAACAAAATAATTTAATAGACTTTTGTAACGAAACGCTATAATAAAAATGATAAATAGTGAAGCTGATAAACAATAAATATAATAGAAAATAAATGCTGATAAATTCGAAAAAATGTTTAAAATGTCAAATATAATTAGTTCATTAATAAAAAAAATTATCGAAACAATTTAATATTATCAAATGAACAAATGTTTATAAATCAAATTAGCAAATTGGCATCAAGACGCATTGCCAGATACTGAATTTACTTTTTTTCAGATAAAAAGTGAAATATTTTTGTTTTATTGAGATTAAAAAAATGTTGCCTTTAATAATAAATATATTTAAATGATTATGCTAACATTGTTATTACAGCGATTTACAGATAGGATAGACACCTCTCTGGGTTTTGACGGTCTATGTCCTGACTCCATCAGTATTTTTCCTGTCCTGTAAAATATAAAATACAATTAATTTTTAAATAATACTTTAAGTATTTGTGGAAATTGTGAAAAATAAAATATATATGAAATTTAATTTTCAATGTTTAATTTCGCTGTCCATATTAGGGATTTACCATTGGAATATTAATTAAGCAATGATTCAACGGAATAGAAATTTTAAATTAAAGGTATTTTTTCGGATTCAGAACCATTAATTTTTTCCCATCTTATTTAGATTTGTGATTCTTGAAATATTATTAATTTTTGATCAGACTCCAAATCGTGCCTTCTTTAACAACAATAACGAGCTCCAGACAATATAAACTTTATTGATTAAAACAATTGATTACAAATTTACAGCGACATGAAAATTATCTTTTACAATAACAAAGTGAGTTCTAATGGAATAGCACATTTTAATACAACTTAGAACTTACAACCACTTGACTACTGTTTCTGGTTTCAATAATTAGTAAATTTGATCTAGTTGCTTTCTTGGCTTTGACTTAAATTTATTCAATAACTTTAACTTCTTAAATCGCTTCTCCGGTTATTTTGTAATTGACTTTGAGTTTCGTTTTAATTTTATTTTCTTCCTTTCTTTACAATTTCTGTTTTCTTCTCTTAACAAATTCTGTCTTGTCTTCGTTTTTCCAAACTTCTTTCTTCTTTCTTCACTTTTCAACTATTGTTTTAATTCCAGTCGTGCTTCCTTTTATAGTCCACAATCTAATGGCACTTATTGATGTTGACTTTAATTCAATTTCAATATCTTTACCCGTTCATTTCGTTTGATGCTCTCCAATTCTCCTAATATCTCTGACAGCTGTCGAGATATGTTATATATAGAAGATGCCATTTCCAGGCTTCTCCGGTGATCTATTTACCATATATCCGCCAGGTTATCGAGGCTTGGATTTTGAAATGACATTTTCAGAAGAAGGCGTCCATTAGAACTTGTCATGAAAACTGTTTCGGCCCACAAATGCATTTTGGGAATGACTGAAACTGCAGTGAATTTTGCATTAGAAGAGCTTCTGTCTCAAGGCAGTCTTTTGCGTTCTCATCCTGAAATCTCTTGAAAGAAACATATGAAGGAGAGACGCAGTTTACTTGCATCTGTCGCCATCTTTCTTTCCAAAGGTGGCAACATGGATTCAGTTTGTGAAATCAGCATGCTGAAAAGTAGTTTAATCAATTAGTCTCAAAAGCTGAGTGTTACAGTCAACCAAGTAACCAACTTTGAAAATGTAACTGTTGATATTAAAGATTCACTGTCTGATGAGAAGCCCAATAGCCTGGCAGACCGATTACGCATTGCCTTGGAACAGAAGAGTGCTGAAAATTGTGTTGATCAAAAAATGTTATCAACTAGAACGATTCTAATGGAAGCTACAATTCTACAGGAGCTGAAGTTCATGAGAATCATGGACAAATATGAAGAGTGCTTGAAATTCTGTATAATGTACAGTGCCGTAACTAATATTTTTAGGGCCCTGTGCAAAAAATTTATTAGGGCCACTATATTTATTGGGAAAAAGTAATTATAGTTCAAATAGATATCATATAGAAAATTTATTGTACACAAAAATATATTACATTATTTATATTATAAGATTATTTAAATTTCATTTAATTTTCATTTGAGCATAATTAATATCCTTTACGATGTTATACTCAATGGATATTATGGCAAGATTGGATAATCTATCTTGTCCTATAGTAGTTTTTAATTAACTTTTACTTGCCAAAACTTCTCTCACACAAAGCAATTGATACTGGGAGTGTGAGCAATAATCCTATAACAATATTGATGTTTGGGTAAGATTAAATTAATCCAAAATCATGCAGACCTTGTAAAATTTCAAGAGGTGTTGCAATTTTTAAATCGTCTACTAATATCGATGCTTCAAATTTTAAACTTTGTATTTCGCACGAAACCTCACACATATTTAAATCTTTGCTGTAGTTAATAGAAAGATCGGCAGCGGCCTTATTTTAATTCTAGCACGCTGTTTTCTTAGTGATGAACAATGTAGAAAATTGAAATCATTACTAATATTTCGTAGTTGGTCATACCGCCAATTTAATTGTGATAATAGGATGTCAAAAAACATTGTATATTTGCATTAGAAATAATTCTTCGGGCGTCAAGCTGCTTCATCAGTTTCCATTTTTTTCACTCTTCTCGATCGTTTATTACGAAATCAAATAATTACTTCAATTTGATTCTTCTAAATTTTGTTCGAAACCTCTTTCTCTTAGTCCTTGTAAAGTAAAACGTAGTTCATCAATTATTTTTGCTGCATGGTCTATCGATATATCTCGATATATATGAAAGTGTTTCTGGTTTTGATGCAGTTGAAACATTTGCTATCCATTTGTTAACGATTTGATTGCATTGGCTTTGGATGACCATCTTGTATCCGACGAGAAAAAGTTAAATATTCTTTGCACAGTACCAAAAATATTATTAATATATAGTGTAGACGCCGAGAGGTCATTCTGTCGGAGTTCTGTTTCTTACAAAGATCACACCACGGCTTGGGGAGATGAGATATTATCAAAGTCACCTTTATTGAAGAAATATTCCAATAAAATGAAATAATATTATAGGAGACTTTTTATTATTTTTTAGGGTTTCATTGAGCTTTACTATTCGAGTAAAATGTATATGTTTGTATGCCAGTTTCTTAGGGTGAAGTGGATCCCATGATTGACAGATTTACGACCCCGATATCCCAGGATTTCTATCCACTAGTAAACAATTATTGAAAATAATTTCTAATTTAATAATCTTTTTATTTTCCCGTAAATGGACTACTTATTACTATAAGTAGTTTATTAAATATAAATGATTTCCCTGTGAATTAATTACTTTAATTAACTGTAAGTTTGAATCACATATACCAAAGGTTTAAACACATATGGTAGTCATGTTTGTATTACTAATAAATTCTAGAATTATCTACCCATATAAATGTTTCTCAACTTATTTTCTAAAAAATCTAAAAATTAATTTAATTTCCAGTTTATTTAAATGCCATAAATGGTTTACTTTTGTATCTAAAAAATTATTCATATTCCAAATATAATAATATAAAATTTCATTATAAATCCGATAAATAAAGTTCAATTAAAAGTTTATATTGAAAAATTACAAAATTGAGCAACGGGTTAAATAATTGACTCTTGATATCTATATCGCCATATTTCTTGCTTAATATACGTAGAAATTTTCCATTTCATATCATGATACAATATGATACAACAAAGTAATCATTTTTCGGTGTGATAATTGTGAAAATATTATTGAATATTTTAAAGATATTTTAAAAATCTAAAATAAAATTTGAATATTTAAACAAAGCTCTTTTAGAATTTTTCAATTTTAATAAATATGTAAATTAAAATTCCAAAGTAATTGAAATAATTTTATAGTCAATTACAATTTGTAATTGTAACCAATATAATATTCTGTGTTTTCAGAATAAAGAAACTGACATTCAGAATATTTCTTCAAATGAAAAGATTCATATATATATATATATATATATATATATATATATATATATATATATATATATATATATATATATATATATATATATATATATATATATATATATACCACAAGTTTATAATTTACTCTAAGCACATTAAACGGAATAATTTCAACTATAATCTACATTTTCAGGGTTTCAAGTTAAGAATGTATTGTAATCTGCTTTGTGAGAAATAATTTTAAAATTTTTCCTTTTCACCATTTATAAATTTCATAAATTTTTTCGCTCTATGACCAGAAATGGCATCGTGTGAAAACTTTACCTTCGAACCAAATTTGGTGCCGATCTGAAATTATCACTTCGGTAGTGTTCATTGTTCGAAATAAAATAAAATTACTTACAAAATTTTAATGCAGGTTCGTTATTCGAATTTTGACCGAATAATCTTATTTTCAACGTGATTGCAGTTTTCTATTTCATTATATATTTTTCTTCATTTTCTATACTTATCTTCTGAAAATTTCGTTTAGCAATAATATAAATTACGGTTTGTTTCGTTATGTAGAAATTTTAGTTCTATGAAATTCTATCTTAAAACAGTTGGTGTAACTTTTTAAGATTTGTGTCTACATTATGAAAAATCAAAAAGTTGTCTTTTTTACGAAACTTCTTCTGTTGTTTGAATAAATTGTCATCTCACTATTATTTTCTTAAAATTGCAGAATTTTGCAATGTTTAAGATGTCTAGTTAACTATTTTTTTTGTTTTTCGTAAGTTATTTTTTAAAAGTGAGGAGACAGAATGTGTAAACCATTTATTTTTCTAAAAAGAAATTCAGATGAAAGCGATTAATTTTTTCTTAATTTCGGATTCCTACAACGGACCATTTAATATAATTTGTAATTTTTAATGTTATAAATTCAATTAAAATGTATATAATTTTTTTAATTACTGAAAATCACGAAAAAACAGTTACCAGAAATGTTTCTATGAAAATAAACTCAAAGTCAATGAATTTTACAGTTGTAAAAATGATTTTGAAATAATTTTAATACCGCTAAAAAGCTAAATGAAAAAACGGGTTTAGAAACTTTTATTCAAAGTTAGAAAAATTACCAATTAAATGTAAATCATAGTAATTCTGTTTTTCGTGTTATTATTTATTGTTCGTGTTATACTTTTAATGGCATCGTTAATTGCGCTAGAAATTAATGGACTGTAAAAAGATCAAAATGGTAATAAACTTAATCATTTATGTTTTCATTGTGATCACGTTCATTATGCCATAGCGGAGTTTTGTTTTGTAACGTCTTATATTCATTTTAATTTGTTCAGTACACTATATATGTGTAAAAGAATATCAAATTTAAACATTGTAAATATCGACAGCTATTGTATGAATCAATGAAGCGTAACGGTCTTGGTCACCGCTTGAGTCTTTAATGCTTTCATGAATCTTTGGTTTTACTTTGTTCTATAACAATCACAGCTTTAAATTATAAATTATGTTATCGAATGACTGTAATTATAACGGTAATTATAACAGTAATAATAATAATATTATAAGAACTTTTTTTTCAAATTTCACCACTGATTTCTTTTCCATTGTATTTATTAAAAAACTTGACTATGAATCAGTAAATATATCGATGTTTTTGATATATTTACTGATTCATAGTCAAGCTTTTTTGATAAATAATAATAATAATATTAATAATAATAATAATAGTAATAATAATAATATAACAATAATAAGAATAATAGTAAATTATTTACTGTTTCATACTCAAGCTTTTTAATAAATATAATATCAATTGAAAAGAAATCAGAGGTAAAATTTGAAAAAAAGTTCTTTCTGAATAGTAAATTAAAATAAAATTAATACAAAATTAATCAAAAATTAAATTAAAAACAATTAAAAATCAAGAAATTCTTTTTGGTATTTGACTGTTGTAGCAATCCTCAACGGTTGTTCTTCATAGTCATTAAAGTTATCAGTGTCATCGGGTCCATTTGATTTGGGTGTAAATGGAACAACTACCTGCAAAAGGTTAAGATATTTTGAAATTATAAAGTCTTATAACAAATCAACAAGATTATCAAAAATTTTAAAATAATGGTTAATAAATTAAATTTTTTTTCGATATTCACTTTATTTAGATGTGATTTTTCATTAATTCAGTGAAGACTGAATATTTATGTTGGAAAAATTCTGCAATATTTTACATTGATAATATTTTGGCAACTATCAGATATTTATGACGGATATTATTATTTCATTACAATAAAATATTGTGTCACTAATTACAATTATACTATGTAAATTTTATGTCATCTAAATACATAATTTTCTATATATGTATGTGAATGAGTGATTATGGAATAATGTTTAATTAAAAACACCAAATGGCAAATTTTATTATAACTTTTAATTTTGATGGACAACATGGCATTTTTATTTTAATGATGCATAATTTGTCCAACAATAGACCATTAATTCTTTTTTAACTGTTACCTTCTATTTAATAATTAGTCATTTTTGACGGGTTATAGCTAGTAGTTAGATAATTTAAAATCTTTACATTATTATGTTACTAATAATATTTTTTAGTGAAATAATTCGCTGGATGTCAAATAGAATGTTTCTCACAAGAGATTTGACTGACCAAATATCAAAATGACCCTTTGTCAAGGAAGTCACACAATGTCAGGTTGAATTTGTTCTTTATAAAAAATAAACATTAAAAAAAAGAAAACTTAAAATGTATTACTTCTTTTCGAAAGACAGCGTTCCAGTTGACTGACAAAAACCATTTATGATTCTTGATATCATTCACTCCGTTTTTTAGATTGCCAATCCGTTTTGTCAAGTCTACCTGTAACAAGTTTCTGAGTAAATCTTTGAGATCTGAGGTAAAATACGTTGGGAGAATTACCTAATGAAAATACGACAATTAATTGATTAATTATTCAGATTAAGTTTAACTTTTCCGCTAACAATTTTCTCATACATTTGGATATGATTTTCTGCAGAAAACGGAGGACTGTCTGTCGAAATTTCGTAAATCAAAACTCCCAGTGACCACCAATCGACAGCATGATCATATCCCTGTTTAATGAAAAGGTTATTAGAAATTATTGGAAATATCAAACCAATATCAAAACTAATAACAAGATTTACTTTACTCAAAATGACTTCCGGTGCCAGATATTCCGGAGTGCCACAGAACGTCCAAGTTTTGCCTTTCACTCGCTTAGCGAATCCCATATCTGTAATCTACATAAAAGGTATCACATAAATGAAAAATCATTTCATTATTGCAAATAAAACAAAATTTATTGTAATTCATTGTATTTTTGTCGATTTAATTGAGATCACTTGAAAAAGGCAGTGCCGAAAATTCGTGAGTATCAACAAACATCGATATATTACTGATTTATAGTCTTCAAACTTTCAAAAATCAGTGGTGAAATTGGAAGAAATAAAAGTTTTTATAATATATAAAGGTTTTAATCAACAAAAAAACAAAATATATTTATAATATAACAACTTTTAATTACTTTAATATATCCTGTGAGATCAATTAGAATGTTTTCTGGCTTTAAATCTCTGTAAATCACATCTAAATGATGCAAATATTCCAGTGCTAGGACGACCTGACTTGCGTAGAACTGAACGTGATTTTCTCTTAATTAAGAAGAATATTTAATAAATATAGTAATATATTATTCTTATCAACATCCTGAGAAAGAGGCAATTTATTTTAAATGTATTTTTATATAGTTATTGAATAACTTTTTGTATATTGTAGTTTATTGTTGTTTTGTTAAATTAAGTAATTAATAAAAAATTTTTAAATTATTAAATTAAATTATAAATGCTAAAATTGTAAAAATAATATATATTTTTAATTATAATTTTTTAAAAGGAATGAGATGTTTTTGTTAAATGAAAAATTTTTTTGAGTAATTAATAAAATTAATGAATTTGTTTAAAATCATTAATTTATATAGTTATTATATCCTATCTGATGATGACAGGAAAACTGTTAAAATATATCGTGAAAAGAATGTTTAATTGTCTTGTATCATTGCCATTTATGTTTAACTATATATTATTATTATTATTATTATTATTATTATTATTATTATTATTATTATTATTATTATTATTATTATTATTATTATTATTATTATTATTATTATTATTATTATTATTATTATTATTATTATTATTATTATTATTATTAAAATATAAAAAAATTATCGGGTTTCTATATTTTTGTAAGTAAATTACAGATTTGATACTTTATCGCTCTTAGTAGGGACAGGCGGATATAAGTCTTCGGATTGAACTATATGAAAAACAAAAGGAGACAAGATGTTCTTAGTCAATTTGAGCCTTAATGCACCATAATTCACAAATGTAGGAGTTAGTGGTTTCAATAGATTCTAACCAGCGTCGTACCTAAATATGTTCTCCTACTCAATATACCCGAGGAATTTTATAATCTTCCTTAACGAGATCCAAAATAAAATGTAACGATTTATTTTTAATAAATCTTCCTTTGCGGAATTCTCAATATAAGAAGAAAATTCTTTATCATTAGGAGTTGTATAGTTTAATATAGTTGTGTATAGTTGTGTAGTTTTTCGTTTATATGATTAATTTTCAAATTCACTTTCCGACCTTAATTCCATATGGATGAAATGATTTTAATATTTCATCGGTTGATAGTTTTATAATACTGTTTATAAAACGGCAAAATAAGATCCCGAGGTGATTTTTCTCTATAACCTCCAATTGTATATTCCTTTACACTATTTAATTATTATTGTTCCCATTCTTGTTCCATATGTGCTTTAAATGATGCATTTTCTACAATATCTCAAGGTTGACGAAAAGAGGTAGTTCTAGGATCGTAATTATTATTCTTTAGTAATTATGAGAACCAACACTATTTTTGAGAAAATATAATTTGAATCTCAAATGAATTGAATTTTAATATTTAATATAATATTTTGGATAATATTTTATCTAAATTTCAGCATTTATGAATTTATTACCTAAACTTTCCTATCCTTCTGAGATGGGTGAACATTTCTCCTCCTCCAATAAATTCCATCACCATGTACAAATAACTGTTATCCTATATGATTAAAACAAAACTTTAATTTATAAATAATTATAATAAATGAGATAATTAATATTTACAAAATTAAAAATACGATTAAATTATGGTTAGAAAAAGAGTAAATATTTACGAGTGTCATTTTCTTTATATTTAATTCCTGAAAACATAAAATAGTTACGGCTTGTTCTGTCCACTCAGAATTAACAAGAATTTACAAGTATACAATATCTTCTCTATCGAAGTTTTACCAAAACTTTGATAATTTTTGATTCTGGATTTATTATAACTATTTAATTCAAAACCTTAATCTACTTTTTGTTGGTGACTTGAGGAACTCTCCTTTCACTTAATAAAATACATAACTACTAAGAAAGGTTTAAGATTGTTTGCTTATACTACATAGACATATGATTAAAATCCAATACATTTTTCCTATACATTTTGATACTTGCAATAATTGTTTACAGATTTTATCAAAAATAGATTACAAAGTCTAGTTAATATTCTTTTGATGGACATTACGTTCAAACAAGACACTAGATATGATTTCAGAAGTGGTGTCAGTGTCTGAGAGACTCGCATGAATTTTCGTGTCGTTTATTATGACGCAACGAATCTCTTCCAGAAGGAAAGATGTAGCAGATGGAAAAGATGCCACAGTTCTTCAAAAACATCTAATAATGGCAAAATAATGAATTCATTATAAATATGTGACCAAGCAATTGCTTGTTTGTAAACCTACACAAATTTCCATATGAAGATTACATTTTATCAAATACAATTTTCTTTTTATTATCAAAATAGTTTGACATTCTAAAATTTACAATCTAAATCAGGGATGGCGAACCTATGGCACGCGTGCCCAAAGTGGCACGCAGATAAATTTTCGCTGGCACGTATAATATTTTTCATTTTCATACATATGTAATGTACTGACTAATCCAAATGCATTTTTGATATTGAAAAAATTGTGAACTCAATTCAAATTTAATGCATAAATTTTGTTATTTAAAAACGAACTTCCAGATTTCTGGCGCCTTTATTCATAACGTTAAAATATAATTATATTATTTGCGTATGTAGGTATAGGTATGTACAAGTATGAACATGTAATTTTAAATATAAAAAAAATGTTAAAATGAATATAGTATGCTTTGGATTTTCAAATATATACATACATATATATATATATAAATATGAATATTTGCATTCTCGCCAAAATTGAAATTCACTAATTCTAATGCAGTTCAGTTAAAAACTTTGTAAGTACGATTGAAAATTGTTTTAATATTTGCATTCTCGCCAAAATTGAAATTCACTAATTCTAATTCAGTTCAGTTAAAAACTTTGTAAGTGCGATTCAAAATTGTGTTTTCTTATTTTAGTATTATTTTTTGCTAATAAAAAAAAATCTATTTATATTTTTAGAAGACAATTTTAATGATAAATAAATAATATGTTTCAACTTTAGAATGTCAGAAAATAAGAAAAGGAAAACAGAGGCCAGCTCTAACAGACCATTTCAAGATTGGTGGACTGATAAATATGGAATGATGAAAAGCAATAACAATGCCCTGTGTGCGTTGTGTGGAAATACAGTAGTGTGCAGAACATCCTCAGTAAAACGTCATTATGAAACTACTCATTCATTTCTTTTATCTAAAAGTGATTCAGAACAAAAAGAATATATTGCACGTGAAGTTAAAAATAAAAATTTCCAATCAAACTCATTCACTACATTTTTGAAACATACAAATTATTTAGTTGCTGCTAGTTTTGAGGTTTCCAAGACTATTGCTACTCATAGCAAACCATTTAGCGATGGAGATTATATTAAAGAAGCTTTCATTAAATGTGCACCACATTTATTTGAAGATTTTCAAAATAAAGAGCAGATACTTAAGCGCATTGAAGAATTAAGTATAAGTCGAAATACTGTTAAAGACAGGATATTAAAAATGCATAAAAATATTAATATTAAAAAAATAAATGATATACGTTCAGCAAAGCTATTTTCTATATGTCTTGATGAAAGTACCGACGTAACATCTTCAGCTCGCTTGTCCATAATTGCTCGTTATGCTAAAGGAGAAAAAATAGTTGAGGAATTGCTTTCACTAGTTTCCTTATCAGCAAAAACAACTGGGAAAGATATTAGTGATGCAGTTATAAAAACGTTTCAAATAGCTGAGATAGATACATCAACAATAGTGTCAATTACAACTGATGGAGCTCCCTCAATGATAGGACGGCAAGCTGGTTTTGTATCTCTTTTTCAAGAACACGTTGGGCATCCAATTATTAATTTTCATTGTATAATTCATCAAGAAGTTCTATGTGCGAAGTCTGGATTGGCAGCATTTGATGATATTCTAAGTATTGTTTCCAAAATAATAAATTTTATAGCAGCTCGAGCTTTGAATAAGCGGCAATTTCAGTTGCTTCTACAAGAGGTAGGTTCAAATTATCATGGATTGTTAATGTATAATCACGTACGCTGGCTTAGTAGAGGATTTGTGTCACAACGTTTTGTAGAATGTTTTGATGAAATTATCATATTTCTTAATGATAAAAAAACCGAATTTCCTGAACTTTTTGATAATAACTGGATCACCAAATTAATGTTTTTAACGGATATTTCCAACCATTTAAATGAATTAAATATTAAATTGCAAGGTCCCGGAAAATCAATTGATGTAATGTTCGATATTATTGAAGGTTTTGAGTCCAAATTAGTAATATTTAAACGCGATATTGACAACAATAATTTTAAGTATTTTCCTTTGTTGAAAGATCACCTTCAAAAATTTTCTATTCATGGAGTCTATGAAATTAATATAAATTTTTATAGCCAAGTTATAAGTGACATACAAGACAATTTTGCTAATAGATTTCAAGATTTCAAAAAATTTCAACCATTAATTAACTTTATTAAATATCCAGACAAGTTTCATATGGAAACTGCTAAAATTGATCAATTAGACTGGTTACAGTTGGAGAATTTAGAAATGCAGTTGGCAGAGTTTCAATCAAGTTCTATTTGGAAGCTGAAATTTATAGAGTTAAGGCAAGAAATAGAAAATAATGAAAAAAAAAGATTAAATGAAGAAGAATACGAAACATGAATAATATGTTGTTGAAGACATGGTGTTCGCTCCCAGAAACATTTAATGCGATGAAGAAATTGTCTTTAGCTATTCTAACAATATTTTCATCAACGTATAGCTGTGAAAGTCTATTTTCGATTATGAATAATATAAAATCTGATGTACGAAACAGACTTACCGATGAATGTGGGGAGGCTTGTATTTCATTAAAATTGTCAAACTATGATCCGGATATTGATGCATTATCGAGAAATATTCAGCAACAAAAATCCCATTAAAAAACATGTCAGCATATTATAGAAATGAATCTATATATAATTTTTAAAAGCATGTATTTTCATTTAATAAAAATAATTTGTATTGGCACGCATGTATTTTCATTTTATAAAAATAATATTTATTGGCACGCAGTCAAAGAAAGGTTCGCCATCCCTGATCTAAATGAATCTTTTTAATTAAAAGGTGATAATTAATTATTTAACCATATAAATAAAAATAAATTAATCATAATTAAACATATTTGTCAAAACTAACTTTAAAATGATAATATAATTTAACTAAAAATGGAAAATTAATTGCTTGTAAAATTCTTTTTTCATTTAATGTATGTTCGATCTGCTTCATTTTTACAATTGTATGCTTTTCTAATACTTTCATGGCATAATATGTCTGTTTCTTTTTGTGTTGCACTAAAATCACTCGACCATATGAACCAGTGCCAAGAGTTTTCAATCTAAGAAAATCGTCAAGACAAACACTATTCTAAATAATAATAATAATAATAATAATAATAATAATAATAATAATAATAATAATAATAATAATAATAATAATAATAATAATAATAATAATAATAATAATAATAATAATAATAATAATAATAATAATAATAATAATAATTAATAATAATAATAATAATAATAATAATAATAATAATAATAATAATAATAATAATAATAATAATAATAATAATAATAATAATAATAATAATAATAATAATAATAATAATAATAATAATAATAATAATAATAATAATAATAGAAAAATAATAAAAGACCTTTTCCTTGGAAGTTTTCCCATATTTTTGTAAGAATGTACTCTTTGCGATATCGAGAAATGTTTTATCTAAATCTAAATTCTTATTCTAAATATTTGTTTTACTTTATACTACTTTGATGATTTTCTTTTTTATTTGACGAATTGATATCTGAAAAGGTAAATATAATAACTGATAAATATTATTAGCATTATTCTTGTTAATTTTTGTAAATACTTTTTGTTTTAATTTTCCTTTCATATGCCTCTAAAAGACTGTTTTTCTATTTAACAAAAAAGGAAAGTTTTTTTAAGAAATATTCGTTTATGATTTTCCAAAGTTCTTCCCTGCCATATTACATTTTCTGTATCCTTTCAACAACCCCTTTCCACTCAAATGGAAGCTATGAATTAATGTTAAGTGACAAAATGTGTAACATCAACATTTGTAACAACATACAATCTTAAACACTTCTCAATTATTTTTCATTCAGAAAAATTAATGAATTTTAAAATGCTTTCTTAAAGTTTATTTAAAAAGTGAGAATCATGTAAAAGGTAAAATCTAAACATTTGTCACCATCCCAAATTATTTTATTTTGTTTGTTTTCCTTTTAATAACCAAGTTGTAAATAAAACAGGATATGAATTGTCTAATAAATTTTGGTTATATGTACTTTTCAATTCTATTTTCTATCTATTTTTACTTTTAATAAAACCGCTATTATTTGTATTATGCTTGTCTCAATTTCGTCTTCACAAATTCGTCAAATTTAAACAAAGTTATCAAGAAGTGTCTGACAAATTGATCGCTTCAAAAGTTCAACTTCAGTGAGGATTAGTTCTAAAACCGACACCAGTTATAAAAGATGGACAGTTTCTTTTTTTTTGCCATTACCTCTGAATCTCTTAACAACTCATAAGAATATATATGATTTTGATACAATGGTTTTCTGCACTAATTAATAGAAAATAAGTCCTCGTCTCTCTTATTTTCATAAACGGTAACCTTTCTTGTCGAAGGCCCATTTACTACGACCATAAAGATTCTAGAATTAATATAGTCCATTCTGTGTAAATATATTTTTGTTGGAATAAAAGTGTAAGGAGTTCTGGCATAATAATTATTTAAGAAGAGAGCTTGAAGACTATAAATCAGTAATATATCGATATTTTTGATATTCATGAATAATACTGCCTTACTATGACTGTTTCTATAAGATAACAAATAAATACATTTTCTTCTTCATATTTGAAGAATTTCTACATTTTATAGATTAATATGAAATTTACACATTATGTTTCATTTTAAATCATAATTTTCATTTTTTTAATAATTTTGTTTTAAAAGTGAGAAAGAATCTGCTTTTCGATATCCTTTCATATATTTTTAACAATTCAATCAAAATTATTAGGAGTTTTTATCAATTAAAAATTTGCTTATATTTATACATTATTATTATTATTATTATTATTATTATTATTATTATTATTATTATTATTATTATTATTATTTTTATTATTATTATTATTATTATTATTATTATTATTATTATTATTATTATTATTATTATTATTATTATTATTATTATTATTATTATTATTATATTTTAATGAGATGAAGAAATAATAATAAAGATACAATCATATCAGTTTAACTATTTGTAAATAGAAAGGATGGTTTGCAGTGGAAAAGCAAAAGTAGTGTTAGAATAAAACAAGATGTGTAGTCTATAATTATCTCCATTTTACACATAGTTTTTTTTTTACGTTTTTTCGTATTTTTTTACTATAATTTATGTTAATATTTATATTTTACATAAAAATTCTTGAACGAAGAAAACGCTGTTTCGATATTCCTGTTGATGTATGGGAAAAAATTGTAGACCAGTACGCTATAGAAAGTGAACATCTGTATAAAATAACTGAAACTTTCAAAACCTTCGTTATGGTTGAAACGACATTTCCCCGATCTAATACCAGCCCCAACAATTAAAGAGAAACCAATAAAGCGTTTGTTTTATATTACGCTAAAGAAATAAGGAGGGAGTGATAGTACTGGTATACTGGTTGTCGTACAGGACCTTCTCCAGCATTATGTTTTGAAATATATCTTACACAGAAAGAAAATTAACAGACGGCAATTAAATCCATGTTTATTAAAATTAATTTTTTTTCACTTTTGATTAGTTTTCTAAAATCTTTTCTATTTCCTATGTAACACATTATTTGATAGAGACAGTGCCAAAAATTTGTGTTACATTGAAAAATATTTGATCCATAGTCGTAATGAAAATATATAATATCTTAAATTATTAAAAATGTATTATAATATTATAATCATTATAATTATATTTTCACACAAATAATGTTTGTTGAACTTTGTTAATTAAATAAATAAATATATAAATATATAAATATATCATGTAAAAAATGTTCTGTTATTGATTTTTCATTATTTTGCTAATAACCAAAGTTTTTTAAAAATTTTGTAACTCTATACTTCTCACATGGCGAGATTTTTTACGTAATGACTTTAGTACATATATACGATAGCGTACGATAGCCACTCAGGAAAGTACTCCTAGTAGATACAATTTACATACAGTTGACCTAGTTTAGAAACATCGACAAAGCGTGGAATGAAGTCACTCAGTCGTGTATGAAGGGTGTTTGAAAACGATTGTTCAGTGAAATTACTGAAATTCACTACAATTATGAAAATAACATTAACGAAGAGATTAGTCGTCTAGCCATTTCCGGAGGCATCGAAGGTGTTGATGAAGATGATATTCATACTTTGTTAAAATCACAAGGTGAACCCTTGACTAATGAAAAGCTACAGGAAACGAACTGCCATACACCCCTTGAAAAGGACGTATCCGAACCTATTCCAGCCAGAAATTTGACTGTAAAAACTATCGAAAAGGCCTTTTCTCTTCATAATCAATGCATGGAGTTGTTAGAAGAGAACGATGAAGAATACAAGCGAGTAAATGCTGTTAAACGTGGCTGTAATGCATTGCTTGATGGTTATCGGCAAATTTTGCGCAATAAACTTAGAGAAGTCAAACAAGGGAATCTAGATTCCTTTATACAACGTCGAGAAAAATGAATAAATTATTAATTTATCTAATGTATTTTTTTAAAATTCTTTCAATGTTTATTTAACTTTTTATTCTTAATGTTATTTGCCTTATTATTATTCTAATGTTTATTTAATAAATATAAAGTTTTTCGAGTCTTCAAATGTTTTTTTTTCAAAAATCCCCCGTTGATCGCGATATTTCGTTTAACGCGATCATGTCCAGAACGCATCCCCCGCGTTGAATTGGGGTCACCTGTATCTAATAAAAACAGATTTGATTCCTGACTCAAACAGTGCCATGGGGTATGAAATGGAAAACTCCCAGCAATATATTAGGATATAATAATACTATTGTCAACAACAAGTATAGTAACCCAATACAAAATATTCACATAAAATTGCCACAAGATAAATGTTCAAAACAAAAATATACAATAAAATTAAGGAAGCCCAGCTTGATGAGATGCGGTGTAACGGGAGATGCTAACTTCGTTCTTTATTATTATTTATATCATTTTTCTGTATTTAAATTTTCAGTATCCATAATTTTTACAATATATATCACATGCAATATATATCACATTGTGTCTTAGTGACAACATTTTCAATATTCGAACGTATTGAAGTTATTGAAATGCTCATACGAATTTTCCGTTCATCATCATTAGGTGGAATAATTAAGTCTCTTTTTTGTAAACAGTGCTGATCAAGCATGAGAAATATTATCTCAGAGTCCTTAGACTTTTCATACGAATTAAGCCCTGATTCAATTCAGTATTCCTCTTTCGTAGGGAACATTTCAGCTAATATTTTACAGTAATATATTGTAAACACCTGCTCGTTCGCAAGGAAGTTTATCAGGATCAGTGAATTCAAGACTTTTCAATGGGTATTTCAATGAATTCAAGACTCTATACGAAACGTGTTACCCGAGCTATTTATTAGTCTAATCATATTATTTTTATATATTTATCTAAAACTGAAATACCCAATAAAGCATAGCTTATTTCTTATGGAGAAACTTATTACAAATAGAAATTATTATTTAAAGAAATAAAACACTAGAAATATTCATAAACAAAATATTATCTAACCTGATCTCCTAGAAGGCAGACTTGAATTGTCATTTCCTAAATCCATGAAATGATCTAATGTCACTGTCAAAATAAGTAATTTTAATGCTATTCACAATCATATTTATATCTATTATAACGTTTTGTTTGTTAAATCATCCATCAAATTTAGATGTATTATAGCCGTATCATCACTTTGTATAAATTTGTCTGCAATTTTATTTTATTAGATTCGGCAAATTAATATTTCCGATTGAATTTTGGTTTATAATTTAAATAATAATAATAATAATAATAATAATGATAATAATAATAATAATAATAATAATAATAATAATAATAATAATAATAATAATAATAATAATAATAATAATAATAATAATAATAATAATAATAATAATAATAATAATAATAATAATAATAATAATAATAATAATATAATAATAATAATAATAATAATAATGAAAATAATAATCATGAAAAATAATCAATTATGACAATATTTTTACAAATATTTTTAAAATGATATGTTACAATTTATTATTTATTTTTAGTGGCAAAATTAGGATCGGATTCAATTAATCTCAAGTTGAAAAATATGGTTACATTTTTATGTTTCTAATAGCTGTATTTTCATTAATTATTTATTTGTATCATTTAAATAGTATAATAATAATAATAATAATAATAATAATAATAATAATAATAATAATAATAATAATAATAATAATAATAATAATAATAATAATAATAATAATAATAATAATAATAATAATAATAATAATAATAATAATAATAATAATAATAATAATAATAATAATAATATTAATAATAATAATAATAATTAACAAGTAAATGATAATATGAGCCTTTTACCGCAAAGCATTTATTTAATAAAATGAAAAAATTTTCGATTATAAAAATAATCTTTATCAATTTATTCTTTTTTTTCATATTTTTCATATTTTTTATTTTTCATACGACATGTTTACAAATTTACAGATTTCCTGTGACCAAGCTAAAAAAAGACACAGATGTTATAATCAATATCTTATGCTTATGGTTCCAATTAGATGCCTGAAGAATTTGTTCGGAAATTTTCGTTGGAGGATCAATTTTCTCTTTTTTCCGAGTAGAATTTCTTTTCCTGTGACCAAAATGTGCTATAATAAAAGCCGTATATTTTCAATTATTATTTTTTTTATATACATGATTTATATCCAAAAAGACTGAGAATAATGTTGCCAACATTAAATACTATTTCTTACTAAATTGCATTGAAATATTCTTTTATTTTTGGGTTACCTTTTGATCTCTTTTCTTTTTTTGATATTAATTTTTGAAATAAATTTTTGATCTTTTATCATTTTGAAAATAAATGAAACATTTTTAAGAATATCAATTGTTATTTATGTTCACCTTATAAAACATTATAAATGTTGGGTTATTGAGTTGGTGATAAAATTAAAATTCTTACACTGACTCCAAGCGTGTCTTTGACTCACCCACAAATAACAATTAACACTGGAAACTTTATTGAATATCACAAATATTTTCACAATGATACAATTGACTCAACAAGCTGACTATTATACCGTGCTTATTACAACACTATGGTGAGGAATAGCACACTCGTCTAACTTTGATTTGACAATCTCTCACAACTGAGGAGTGTAATAATTAGTAATTTTAACTGGTTGTTCTCTGATTTTGACTTGGTTTTACTTGCCTAACCTTATTCTATTATCAACTGAATAACTCTTGTTGATTCTCTTTATTTCTGTTTTCTCTAATAGTTTTATTCAATTATTTCTTCTAAATTTTTCTCTCAATTGGTTCTCCAAACTGTTCGCTAATACAATTCTCCCACGTCTTCTTAATTTTTTAACTTGTCCTCTCTATAGTTTCTCTCTCTTCGCTTGTGCTGGGCCACCTCCTTTAATACCTCGTTAATTAATGGCACTCAAGATAATCAAGTGTTTTTCCACTTTCTTTTTCCTGCCGTCTCCGACTGTTCATTTTTATCTCTGACGGCTGTCAAGTTATTTTTCCTTTTTTTTGTTTAGTCGTCTTCTCCCAACAATTCTGTTATCACTGACAAGCTATCGAGATAAGAGTATTGTTGTTTTTCCTATTTTCCCAATTTTGCTTTCCTTTTAGTACTAATTAATTAGTACTGACCCTTGGTTTTTATTTTCATGTTTGATTTCTTTTGTTTTCTTCCTCTTCCTCATTTCTCATTTCTTTTTGCTTTCGTTTTCTTTTCTGAGTTCCCATAGATCGTCCCGTTTGTCATGACGATCTTCCCCCACGTAATTTTATTTATTTGTTTATAATTTGTCATTTAGGTATCCTCAACATAAAGTATCAAGCAGATAATTTCCGTTTCATTTTAATTCAAAAGTGAATAATTAAAAACTAGATTATTTATTTGTCTTATTAGGATTTCAGTTTAAAATTTATTAATTAGTAAAATGAAATAATTAAAACAATTAATTTAAACAAATGTAGTTTTGTATTTTTACAAACATAAATAGCAGTTTTAAAAGAAGTACTTGTCCAAATTGGAAAAATTATAGATCATTCGATAGAGAAAATTCGATTTCTAGATGATGTTAAAACAAAATGTCAAATTATCGATTGAAAATAGAAGTTATGACAAAATGTGATTTTAATATAATGAATCACAGACAGACGCACAAATCTGGTAAGTTGTAATAAAAAGGCGGAATACATTTTAACAATATATTTGATGGTATTATATTTTTATTAATATATATTGTAATATATATCATCAACGTATTATCATTAGTAGATTGAAATTGATATAATCTTGTATGTATAAATGTATGAGAAAAGGACAATTAAGCTTAATAATAAGATAGATAGACAGTTCTGATTAATCCGCTTAAAGCTCTTGCTAATAAAATAAAAACGTTTCTATTTTCAACAATCATAAATATCAATCAAATCTTGATATACATTCAATTTCTTACTATCAAGCTGATACCCTTGGTTGATGGTGAATTAATTATAATAATCATAACAAAAGTTGTAGTTGAATCATATCAACAAGCTTAATCATATATTTTGAAGATATTTTTGACATTTTCTGATTCCTTGTCAAAGAGCCTACTATTGGAACCTCATGGACACACGAAGACCTAATGGTCAAAAGCCACATGGACTATTTCAGTGGTTCCTCCAATACAATACCCAAATCCATAAAGGTACCACCCTTCCAACAGTCTCGATTTTGCGCCCAGCGATTTTTATCTATTCAGGGCATTTAACAAAACATTTGCGAGGGAAAATCTACGAAAATGCTGTAGATTTGCAACAGTATGTTGAATTTTTTTGTAAAATCAAAGCCCATTTTTCTTCAAAAATACCCTTTTTGAACTCTTGCATTGCTGGATGAAGTATTGACACCACAATGGGTATTGAAAAAAATACCTACGTACCATTGTTGTTCTTATGTTAACATATACCGTTCCTATTGCTTTCCTTTGCTTTCCTAGTCCGGGATACCAAGTATGATCAAGTCTGGATTTGAAAATTTTTTTCATTTCAAACTAAATGAAACAAGAAATAAAATTGAAGATCAGAATTTAAGTTAATCAAATACTGAAAGAATTATATTACTTTTTAAAAAATAGTAACTTAAAATTATAATAATTTATTTTGTTTTTATTATTCTCGTTAAAGATATTAAAACAACAGTATTTTTTCAAATGAAAATAAAATTGACTAAAATTAAAATATTGATAAAGGGCAATTTACTAAAGAATCTTGCAAATGTAAAAAACAGAATGTTGGGATATAATAATAATCGAAAAAATATATTTATTGGCGAATTTTATTGGCATTTCATTGAATACGACTCTCCTGATTTCAGGTTGTTTGGATATTCAATTGCGATGGTGCAGTCTCCATGATTCGAGCGTAATTGCTGATTTGAACCTAACGTATCCATTGACTGCATGTTCTGTGTTCTGGCTAAGAGTACGAGTACCAACAGCAGCCTTACGAGATTTATCGTTTGTAATGCCTATTCAGTATATAGGTGAAGTATTTCGTTGATCCGAAAATAGTTCCTATTACATAGTTTTGAGCACATATTTTATTGATGTTTGATAGAAAATATATATATAAGAATATTAAAACAGTGTATTTAATTTAATAATATATAATATATAATAATATAATAACATTTATTTCTGATTACAAAATCTAGTGCAAACTATTATTGTTTGCTATCTTAGCTAAATAAAATGCACTTCCAAAAACATTTATTAAAACTTAAATTTTCTACAATTTTTACAATTTTAAACCAAAAATATTCGAAATCCTCACAAAACTAAAATTTACGAATTATAAACAAAAATTACAAAAGAAAACCCAAAAATTTAAAAAAAAATTATTAACAAAATGTTTTTGTGGCTTTAAGGAAAACCGCGCATACTAGCGATAAAAAATAATTAAAGTCATTTTCAGTCTTCGGAAGAATTATCAATTTTTATGTGCGTTCAGTTTCAGTATGATAAAATGTCTCTCCTGCCAGCATCAGTTTAATGACAACAGCAACGAATTAATAAAGATTATTTAATTAATTGATTATTATTGGTTTCCATATATAGCATTTGACACTGATTAAGATGACAATATTAATGATGAAAATCATTGCCTCGAAATATGTTTCTATTATTTATTATCCTATTATTTATTTTTTAAATTATAAATTATCCCTTCCTTATGTAACGACATCATTTTCTTATTCCATCGACATGAAATGTCAAGATAACTAGATAAAAAAATTGTTTTAAATTATTTGAACACTTAAAATTTGAAATAAACAACAAACCTTGTTTTGAAAATGCCATTCAGAATTTTATCAGGAAAATATTTCCTCTCAAATTGAGAGAAAAATGTCGGTTGAAAATTTCGTTACTAAAAATATTCCACCACAATTTTTTAATAATAATACATTGAATTTTGTGAAAATTATTTAATTAACTTTCGTATATTTCAAATTTCATGTTTGATATTTTTAATGTATTTATTTTTATTTTTTTATTTTAATTCTTGTAATACTTTAATCAAATATTTTTCTATATTTTTTCTATATATTTTTTCTATATTTTAAATATTTGTATACTTACCTGGCGCGTAGAGAAATCTTCGCGTCTCCTGCATAGTACTGATGAGAGCCAAAGGCTCGAAACTAGTCTACTATTGTAATGTTATATTATTTTAATGTTTGACATCCGTAAAAAACATTTTACAACATTTAATTTTTTGGTTCATCTTTCATCTGTTTTCCTTTAAAATTTAATTTATTTTCATTGTATTTATTAAAAACTTGACTATGAATCAGTAATATATCGATAGTTTTTGATATTCACCGAATTTTCGGCACTGTCTTTTTCAAATGACTTTGATCCAAAGTTGATTCTAATATTTTCTACATTTATTAACAGTAAAATCTTTCCTTCATTTCCGATTTCCTTTATTGCATTTTCTTTTATTGTTTTTAATTATTTAACATAAATTTTTGGAACAGCTTTTTGAAAGTGACAAATTAACGATTAATAAATTTCTAATTTTTTTTTATTAGACAGAGTAAGTCATTTTAAATAGAGAAATTTACAATGCAAATATTGCCGAAGTTTATTTACATATCACCAAGCATAATGTTACCGGAATTTACACGTTGAATTTAACTGAGTTGTTTTATTGAATTGAATATCACAATGAATTATTGGAATGGTCTTTAATCATCATCATGTTAAAACTCTATAAACATTTGAATGGTAAATTTGATGAAATTAATAATAAATTAAAACAAATAATCATTGTTAATTTAATCACTCATTGACCATCTTTCTCATCAAATCTGCTTTGAATAAATTTCATGTGAAAACACTAATCTGATAGTTTTTGCGATGAAGTATTTATTAATTTATTTTGAATGTTTTTACACGCCATTGTATTTTTAATGTGCTTTTATTATTAATAATATTGTATCACAGCAAATCTTCATTTCTCAACTTTTATTGCCGATTTTCTATTCAAACTTAAATGTTCTAATTTGGCAGGCATACTGTCGTTATAATATTGTGTATAATCCCCAGTTACCTTTAATATTAGTTCGAAACTTTATGCTACTACGACTCCTTAAAGAAAATTATTTTTTCCCGCGCCTCCCAACCTTAATTATTTTATAGATCTCTTGATTTTGAATTTTCCAATATTCCCTATTTAACAATCCAAACATTATTATTTATATTCCTGTTTGAGTTTTTGTTAAGGATTTGGGGAACACCGTGTTGCATTTAATAAAACTTTGTTGCGTGTGTTGGCATGATTTGTGTACAAAGAAAAATGAATTATAATTAAAATGAATTAAATTAATGTCAAAATTATTTCAAAAAAAATGTAAGCTATATTTAATTTTAAGTTCCTGTTTCAAGTTAAAAATTGATAAACCCAATCACCCATTATTTATTATTTTATCAAAGATTTTGTAAAATATTTTTTAACAATAATTTTAATAAAAATTGTCTTAAAAATGAGTGTATCCTTTTTGAGTGATTTATTTTATCGCTTGTTTGCATGTTTAATTTATTATAGAAACTACACTCACCGTTTTTGTATGTTTCATTAATATTTCTACCCCTTTTGAAATCCTACATTGTATAATAAATTGTCAGTTGTAACTGCTAATAAATATTTAGCACACAGGTGAGTTTGTATTTATCTTACAATATAATTTATTGATTATTTATTTATATTATAAATTATTATAATCAAATCCAGATGAATATTATTAATTGACATGGAATAAACACTTCATTGATTTTAATTGAATCCTGTAATTTTAAGTCTGTGCCATTTTTGAAAATAGAAATCAATATTTCCTAAATAAAATAAGTTTAATTATTGTTTATTATTTTAGTGCAATTATTACACACATAATCCAATAAATTAATGCATTTAAGTGTAAGCATATTAATTAAAAATATCTATAACTAACATTTAAGACTGCGTAATTGAGAGGTTTAATTGCGATTGGATTGGTTAAAATAAACACATTATTGGTTAAATTTTAATTTATATATAATTAAAGGGGTCCACTGTAGTTGGATAAATTATGATAAGAAAATTTAAATAAAATTCACAAATGAAATTAAAAAAATTTTTCTTAATAACAATCGATAACTAACATTAAAAATATTTTATAATATTTATTTTTATTTTAATTTATATATTGTATTCATTTCGACAATAAATAATGTTTGATTTCAAAATATCAAAATTTATTTATTCTTTCATTGAAACAAAATTTCAAATGCCACCGTTTGATAGTTAATTAAATAATTGTTTCAATCATAACATTCAGCTTATCTTCACCAGTTATTGATTTATAAACAATATATATTATTCAATAAAATTCTGCATTTTTCAAATTCGAATTCACTATTTTTCATTAAAGTAATCCATTTTCACAAATTAATCAATAATTGCACTCAAGAAGACCTATCAATCAAAACGATAGAAGAACCTTATTGGACTGACTGGCCAGGTTATTATTGAAATATTTGCATCACATTCAAAGCAAGAAATTGTAATATTGTGATCTTTATGTGCCATATAGTTTGCCAGATATAATATTGTTTCGCTAAATATATCCACGCACCATTTAACAACTAATTGGTTAATAAACGTTGTTTATAAATACATAACCAATTTGAACATATCACTTTAGTATTATCACTTTATTTTTCTTCAATGAATATATAAACACTCCAACAATTTTATGACCACAGAACCAGGTAATATTGTTTCGATTTTAATCATTTTAAATAATATATTATTTATAAATTTCAAAAAAAAATTTTAAGTAATTTTTAATTTTTTTAAACATCATGTTTCTGTAATAAAGTGCTTGTAATATATCAAAAGAAATTTCTCATATCATTTTCAATTCTTTCTGTAATTTTCACTTTTCAAATAATTGATATTTATCTAAAAGTTGTAAATTTTCAAATTTATTTTTCGTTAATTAGAAAAATTTTCTACATTCTTTATATAATGAAAAAAAATTTTAATGGAAAACTAAGCAAAAATTTGGAGTTATTGTAAATTAAAATTTTAAATAAAATTCAAACTTTTGTAATTAATTAACAAATTTGGGATTTGTTTAAATACGCTAATTCCATCAACTGATATCTAGACCAAATTAATAATTTATCAAATTTTGTATGCATTATTTTTTGACTTATTTTTGATTTATAATTAATAATGGGAAATACTGCAGCAACCAAGAAAGGTGATCCTGCCGATGGTTAGTGGGATTATTTTTTCATGTCTATCAAAATGAGATTGGTAAATTTTCAGTTAAGGCGTTTTTGGAGGATGCGAAAAAAGATTTTTTGGAAAAATGGGAAAAACCGAGTCAAGTAAATTTTGAAATTTTACAATTTTCTTTTACAATTTTATTTCTAGTAGGTTTTTTTCCAAATATTATTATTTTTTTTATATTATTTAAGCTTAACATATAATTTTAGGGGAAAATAATTTACAGCGGTTTATTTTAGTAACTGAAAAAAGATATTTGGCTATAAATATACTGAGTAAATCTTCAATATACTAATAATAATAATAATAATAAAATATATTCAATTATTTATTTATTCTCTTCATATGAAATGCAATATTTGACTTATAAAAGCCTGGATAATGGCTTATATTGATAAATAATAAATGCGTTTTAAATGTATTTTATTTTTCATTGATAATAAGCATTTATTATATTTTTGTATAATTTTTTTAAAAACAACTTTTAATATTTCTATACAAATAAGAGTTTCCGTTAAATAAATCAAACTATTAATTAGTTAAAATTAATATAATTTTTTCATATATATATATTATTTACCATAAAAACTAATTTTTTAATTATAACCAACATGATATTTTTATTTCAATGTTACCAGAAATTCGATTTTTCGCTATCCAATGATGCATAATTTGATCAATTTCACAAAGTATTTCTATATAAAACTGTTATATTGTGTTATATATTAAAAGTTTATTAATTTAAATTTAACATATTGATTTGAAATTTTGCCAAATAATTTTTATTATTTTTAATAAGCAACTGGACATTTTTATTCCAATATTATCTGAAAATCGATTTTTCTATTGAATGATGCATATCTTATCCGATTTTGTCAAGTATTTCTTATAGAACTGTTAAATTATTTTAAATAAATTAAAAAATCTTTTATTTGAATTTTTGCCTATTTCTCATGGTAACATTAACTATAATTGAGCACCTTATGTTTGAAAATGGATAATTTTTATTATCTAACTATTGTTAGACGTTTCCATATACTAAATTATTATTGTTTCTAGACTGCAATAAAGTACTTATCTCCCCCCCCCTCAAAAAAAAAAAGTTAAAGTAAAATAAATATCTAGAAAAGGATTCCAGTTAGCATTTTTAGTTAGTAAAAGACAAATTCATAGAAATGCATGCCAGTTTTGTGATTGATTATATACCAAAAAATTGTGCACATTTTCCACTTGAATGCATCATTTCGCTCTGATTGCATGGAAATTGTAATTAATTACAAGATCTTTGACATTGCAAATATTCATGGCTACAATAAGGCATACTTGTTTTCACAAAAATATTCACGGAAAATTTAACATTGTAATTTTACAATATTTGATTCATGCTTTCCATAATATATTGATCTTAATTATTTAATATCAGTGGGAAAATTTTTGAAATTTTTGACCCGGACATTTCAGTAAAAAATTTTTTTGGAACACGAGAAAAAGTAAATCATTGGAACACGAAAATAAGTTTTTATTATTATAATTAAATAACATAAAAAATGGATGGCTTGAAAAACATGAAAATATTTTGTAAAGGCAATGTAAATTTTAATTTTAAAACTGCATTTTATATTGCACAGTTGCCGCTTCTAAAAGCTGTCATAGCTGTCATTTGTCGCATTTTAATTTTAAATTGTTACAAATTAATAATTCGGCTTTAACATGATCAGGCGTTAAACAGTTCCTTTTATCCCACCACATTGAACCCATTACTGAAAACAATTCGTTCGACGGAGGAATTACGAGTGGGAATGTTGAATAAAAATGCCATTAACAGGAATTTTTTCACGGTTTGAAGCAAAAGTTGTTTATCCGACTGGGTTTGCATAACAAATTGCTTGCTCCAGAGTTGGTTCGGCCAAAAACCCCTTTATCTTTACACCACATGACAGAACAAAAAACATTGCCTATCAAAAAGCATTTTTCTTAAAATGTTAGGTTCATTTTAAAATGTGTTAATATTATGTTTCTTTCGTATTTTTAAAATGTTTATAACATGTGATAGATAATACTTTTGGAAAATAATATGCGTTTTACTAAAATAAAATAATTTTACAACACAACTTATATTGCCCCGGAAAACGCCGGGTAACCCATCTTGTAATTTAATAAAACCGGCATTACTTTTCGAATAACCTATTATTAAAAGAAAAATTTTCTACACTATATATAACATAATGACTTTTGTTTTCAATAACACGTTGCCAATGACCAAAAAGCTTTCCAATCTTATAAACACCCAAACGTAATGGACATCATAGACGACCACGAATTTCAATTTTTGAAGGCAACTTATAAAATATTCACTGTCAATTCGTTCTCTTGAATCTGAAGTTTTTATTCGAATTAAATATATACGCGAAAATGGCGTTTTGATAGTTAGGGTAGGTTTTGTTTAACCCTTAAATACCCCTCGTATCTTAAAAGATACAACCATTAAAATCTATTTCTATGTAAATATTCAAAATTTCCCGCGAAAACCAATTTTATGAAGCGCAGCAAACTTCATTCTATTTTGAAATGTCATGTATGATTTAATTGTAGTTCTAATATTTGAAGAAATAAATACATATTTCTTCCTAAAAATTATATAAACAGAATAAACTTGAAAAATTAAACAAATGATGTTTATTAAACAATAAAACAGTTCCTAGCAGCTTTTGCTGCTTATTTTTAAGTTTTTTTGGTCATCATGTAAAACAAATAAATTAATGGTTGAATTTGTTATATATTTTTTTATTTACCTAATATAATATATAATTTACCTAATGAATTCGTGATTAATAACAGTAACTGATTCAATCTACCTTAATGCAGAGATCAAACATGGAAAATAATTTATCAATTTCTATATTTTCTTCAGTGGATTCTGTGACTTGATGCCCAGTAGTTGTGAACTTCCTGTAACTGTTTTTGAAATTCTATATCTTAAATATGATGTTCTTGATAGACAGTTTTTCGTCACATGCATTTAGTATATAGCAATGAATAATATTTGCTGGTTCACCATGTTTTACTCATAATTGATGTGTTTATAAAATTTAATACTCTTCTTTAAATTTATAAATATTTTTTTAATAATAAATAATAATGTAAATATATTCCCTAATTGTCTTAATGCGTTTTAGTCACAAATCCTGGACTACAAATAAATACAGACATACTAATATCTTTATTGACAAAAAATTATTATACAAGGGTTCAATGTACGTTTCGTTATATTCCTCCATATTTTTGAAGATATGTAAATGAAACTAAGCTGTAGTCAAATTCATACATTTATCATAATTTACCTTCACACATAAAATTATACAGGAAAAAATAAACATAAAAATAATAATATATGTGAATATAAATGGGAATATAGAGGGGATTTTCATAATTTACTCTTACTCAAACAAGCTGCTGGTTCCATTATATTTCTCAATAATAATAATAATAATAATAATAATAATAATAATAATAATAATAATAATAATAATAATAATAATAATAATAATAATAATAATAATAATAATAATAATAATAATAATAATAATAATAATAATAATAATAATAATAATAATAATAATAATTTTAATATAATTACAAATAGTAAATAAAGACAGATAATAATTTACAATTAAACCCGAAATATTTCATTTCATTATTTCTTTTAAAGCATTCAAGAAATTGTTTTCCATTTCCGTTCTATTAAAACAATGGAAACCTAAACAGATATTTAATTTTTTTCTATAAATAAACTAATTGTTCTCTTATTATTAGTCAATAAATTCATGTTGTTGTTACCAAATGAAAGAGAAAAATCAATGAAATGCTTTAAATTTAATCAATACTAATTTTCAAAAATTTTGATTTTATTAATATTGACAGAAAACTTATTCAATATTTGTTTTCACTAGAAATCGTTTGAAATATCAATAATTATCGACATAAAAACTTACAAGTGTGTTTTTTACTTAATTTTAAAATTTTCTATTTCTTGCTTTGCATTTTCATTTTTTCATATTAAAAAATCAAATATTAAAAATTTATTTAAATTAATAATTTGTTTGAAACGAATCCTTTAATCGTGAGCTACTAGTGGTAAATATTTTATTATTAATTTAAAAGCGTTTTCATAAAATATCGATAGATTATTTAAAAATGTATCAAATCAAATCAAATCAAATTTTTATTTAAAACAGTATTTGAAAGATATTTTTGAAAATCTTTAAAACTACATTATTTAAACAAATATTAAAATTATTCAAATACAAATTTTGTAATCAAACATTTATAAGCTAAGTTGAACAAATAAAATATGTCAACATAATATTAAAAATTTTTTCAAACACTTTGATTGCTTAATTTAATTGTTAGTAGATTATTAAAATATAAAAAGAAGTTGTAATTTTTAAAAATGGTAATATTTTCAATATTCAAAGGTGTTTTAAACATTGAAAATTTTCTGCAAAAATAAGGAATTCCTTAAATTTTCAATTTCTACATTGTTTTCCTTTGCAAAATATACATCAACTTTCTGCATTACATTCATATATTGTTTCTCTATCTTCCAGTATTTTACGCCTAATCTCAGGACCTGCGAGCTCCAGTTTAAAATAATACCTCAAAATTACTAAAACTTTAATATTTATATTTGATATTTTGAATTCATAAACATAAGTGCAGCCGAGTTTTATTTGTGAAAATAAAGCTGTGTTTTATTTATAACCTTATTTATGGATATTTTATGTTATTCTTGGCCATTAAATTATGTTCTTTCATTCCAATGATATTGGACTGTTAGGTAATGTCTTTGATGCGCATAAAGGGCAACACCGAATAAAGTTTTATAGCAAATGTAATTTTTTCTACTAATATATTTGCAAATCTACCTATGAATAATTTGACAATTGATACCACTTTTTTTATTCTTAGTTAACACATTCGCTGCCACACAATTTCATATTTTTACCTGCAAGCCACATCTTGTCCAGGGGTTGTTTTTTGAAAATTAATTATTTTTTTAATAGCATCTTAATATATTATTTTCATATTTTCTCAATTAAGTAGCCACATTCGTTTTTCAAACATTTCTGAGTAGCCAAACATTACTATTTATCATATATCAACAATAGAATACATGACCACAAACATAACAACCGTTTTAGGAGTTAACTCGTAGTTGGCGTAATAAATAAAACATCATATGTGGGTTATCTCGTAGTTGACAGCGAACGTGTTAGTGCAAATTAAACTCTATTTTAAGCACGAACCCCTTATTATGTCCGGTAGAATTTTCGCTGTGATTCACATAAAAATGTATGTATAATATTCCTTTCAAAGTCATTATGTAAAATATATATTAAAAAATATATAAATAATTTCTTCGATATTTTCTCAATTAAATTTCGGTATATCTTACTGTAATTTTGAAATAATAAAAACGAACAGTAACATTTTCTTAAGTATTGAATGAAAGAAATTAACCGAAGAATATTGTCGAATTCACTATGAAACAAATTGTATGATATTAAATGTTTTTAGAATACGGCCTGTCTTGACGACTTTGATCGGGTGAAAACTCTCGGAACTGGCTCATTTGGTCGGGTGATGTTGGTTCAACACAAAAAGAACAAAGATTATTATGCTATGAAAATTCTTGACAAACAAAAAGTTGTCAAACTTAAACAAGTCGAGCACACTTTAAATGAAAAACGAATATTGCAAGCAATTAATTTTCCTTTCCTCGTTCATTTGGAATTTCACTTTAAAGTGAGTTGTTGTTGATTAAAAATTGATTAAAAATTTTTCTGAAAATAATTATTGATTTTGTAAATTGTTTCTAAATTCATTCTACGATATTTTCAATGCAATAACACAAGTTAAAGAGCTTTTTTTGTAAGCACTTTTATTTTATTGAATTTCTATTATCCATTTTTGCACGCTCTAACAGACCAATAGAAATCAACAGATGTTTTTTTTGCATCCATTTATAATTTATTGAAATTTTATTTTCATTTTGCAATTAGTAATTTATTGATTTTCTATTAATTAATTATTAAATTATCGTATAATTCTTTTGTACATAAAATTTCTTTTTTGAAATCTTTTAAAATAAATTGTATTTATTAAAAAAACTTGACTATGAATCATTAAGGATATCGATGTTTTTGATATTCATCGAATTTAAAGGCAGTGCCGAAAATTTGTGAGTATCAAAAAAACATCGATATATTACTGATTTATAGTCTTCAAGCTCTCTTTTTAATAAACATAATTTAAGCTTAGTATAATCTTATTAATATGTAATAATTAAATGCAGCTATTTGATTAGATAATTGCCACTAAATAAATAATTAAATTAAATCACTTCTCATTTCAAGCTTTAATTATAAATAATTTTCAACATACTTTTTTATGGAATAAAAAAGAAATCTTTCTAAATGATTCACCAATTTTCTGCCAATCATTTAAACATACAAATCAAATTCAAATAAATCTAAAAGTTGGTTTCATTTTACCATAAAAGTCGCCATAATTTATGTCAACCAATTCAATTACCAAACGCCATTTTAGATGCTCTGCATTCCAGAGAGTTTATTTGAAAAATTTCATTTTGAAATCTACAAAATAAATAAAAAAAATCAACCCTGAATTTTATTGATTAATTTTCGTACTAAAATGTGAAAATCTTTTCTAGAGATATGAAATTTGTAAAATATTTTGCGCCTTTTTAATTGATTGTGTATTTTTTGTGTCTTTTATTTATACATAGAGAAAAATATTTTACAAATTTTAAACTTGCCGCATCGGTTCTCAATGTTTTTATTATACGTTTATTATTTCCTATTTACACTGCCATGCAGTATGTGATAATAAAAAAATTCCCTTTGAACGGAGAACGAAAAAATATCGCTAGTTTCCGTTTAACTCAAAATTTAAATTTAAAATACGGTTTACTAAATTTTATTAACAATTAGTGAATATAACTGTATTTATAATTTGTATTGTTTACATACTTGAAATTTCTACCTTTTCATTCCTAAAATATTAGGAAATAATGTAATTTTAACAATTTATCAAATTTACTTTAAGCGACTTTCAGTTCGTCCAAAAAAGGTAAAAATACACGATTTATACTTTATATTCATAATACTCATTTTATTCAATGCAAAAACAACAACAAAAAAAATCTATTTATAAAATGAAAAGGTTTTTTTTAAAATTACATGCATACAAAAAGTTATAAATATAGAACTTTTCCATTGAAATATATATAAAGAAATTGTAAAACCCAGCTGAGTCTCCAATAAAAAAATTGTTTTGGGAGAGCTAGGATATGTGCGTATTTATTGTATTAAATAATAATAATAATAATAATAATAATAATAATAATAATAATAATAATAATAATAATAATAATAATAATAATAATAATAATAATAATAATAATAATAATAAGAATAAGAATAAGAATAAATAAGAATAAGAAGAAACTGACAAGGACTACCTTATAGTTGAAAAGATTTTTTCATTTATATTAAATATATTACAGTCTTACCCCGGTTAACGTTGTTAAATGGTTCCAGAAAAACGCGATGTTAACCGAAACAACGTTATACGAAGCAATTATACGAAGAAAAAAATTCGCAATTAAATAGATTTAAAAGATTAAGAGAATTAAAAAAAAACGTTACAGCGAAGCCACGCAACGTTACAGTGGGGTATGACTATAATGGTGGACCGACGTTATCCGGGGTATGTATTCGCAATAAAAGGCTTAAATTATCATTTAATTGTTTAAAATTTAATTAATATTTATAATAATAATAATAATAATAATAATAATAATAATAATAATAATAATAATAATAATAATAATAATAATAATAATAACATCAATTAAACAAACACAAAGGACATCAAGGGTCATTTTATTTAATATTTCCTAAAGTGATTTCTTTGTCCTCCCATAATATAAAAGTAAATCATATTAGTTATATTAACTCTTTGCACTTTTATGTGACAAAAAAATAATAATTGGCTGTTGTAGCCGATTATTTTATTGGTTATTTTTATTTATTATTTATACACGTTATATCACCATAAATATATTGAAGTCATACTCTATTCTTGTTGCTGTTTTCAATATTTTATTGTCATATGTCACTGTGTTGCAGTATCGTTAAAAAGGTAGATAAATTCTGTCTTTATTTACTGTTGCGTTATTAAAGTTTATATGTAAATTTACACCAATTGAGCTTTTATAAACCTTAGCAGAAAAAATAATAAATTGTCCTAAGGTAAACCTAATGTTTTAATTGGTACTCAATGATTCTCTTTTAATGTAATAAAGTAATTAAATTTATGTCATGTTCAGTTCGAATAATACAATCATTTGTAATAAATAAAACAAAAAAGGAAATTTACCCTAACATATAAACTAACCGAATTTAGTAAAGAAAAATATTACAAACACGTAAAGTGCCAAGGACTAATGTTTTCTACATTAATATAAATTATAAAAATAATTTCGAATTTTATTTTTTGTATTTAAAACTCAGATAAAAAAGAATAATTAAAACCACAAAAACAGAAATTAAAATATTGAATGTATTACAAATATTATTTTTCAACGAGAATAAAAAATTATTAAAAAGTGGGTTTTTATGAGTTATAAATATTGAATAAAAAATACTAGTTTCGTAGCGTAATAAATGCCACATAAATAAATCTAATTAATTAAAAGTAATTTATAAAAATCAACAAATTAAAAAATTAAAAAATTGTACATCCTTATAATACAGGCCTATGCAAGCCTTTTGAATGAAGGGCCGCAATATGAATATAAAATAAGGGATGGGATGTAAGTAAAATACTATTTTTAGACATACATTATTTATTATCATGAAAACATAAAATATAAATGATTCTCTAATAGTAAAATATTTTATATTGTATATAATATTTTTTAATTCAGATGTTAATCTTGTAGTTGAGATTTTGAAAGAGTGTTGTAAAATTTTCAGATTTATTCTCTGTGGTGAAATTCCCTTAAATTGTTATCACACAGCAGATCAATGATTTCAAGTTGTAGTTCATTTGGTGGTACACTATCAATATTTATTGAAAATAAGGTATGCGGACCATTCATCAGGTGTACCATTAATCCACAGGACGATTCATCCAAGAAAAACTCATCGCAGAACTATTCATCAAAATTAAATACAAATTTAAAAACAATAATAAAAAGTAAAAAAACCAGGGATGGGGTGAACAAAAAGGAAAGAAATTTACTGGAAGATAGTGTAAAAGTTACGGACTGTGAAATTATATTGCTAGCGGTCTTGTTATAATTTTTATACGAAATAATCTTGTACTGATAAAAAATTTTCAAAAATGTAAAACAAAATTTGGATTTTAATAACTTCTTTTTAAAAATAATAACTTCTTTTTACTTTTTATTATTTATTTTAATTTGTATTTAATTTTGATGAATTGTCCTGCGATGAGTTTTTCTCGTTAATGAATTGTCCGGGGATGAATAGTCCCCAAATCGAAAATAGATCTGGTACTATTGCCAAAGCTATTTCAATTTTTTGAAAGTCTCCAAATCTTCGTGAAAAATCATCACTTAGAGCTTTAATAATTTCCCAATATTCTTCATATTTATATCCTGGTATAATCGAATTTAACTATAATAAGGAATATCTGTATATTAAGATTTAGTACCTCGAAGAAAACTAATGAATTGTCTATGTTTCAGGCCCTTCTGTCGTATTAAATTTACGATTTTATTAATACATAATGCGACTTTTAATTCAACTTTTAATATATTGTTTCCTAGCTGCATCCTCCTGCGCCCTCTCGCTCTCACATAGGTTCCGTACAGTTCTCGTGATATTTCAAATTTTATCTCAGTTTAAACAAAACCAGAAATAATAAAACAATTAACAAATTCACAATATTAAAATTTTAATTATAGAAAAGCATTAAAATGTAGAAAAAATTAAACTTCTTTCAGAAATATGATTAAAGCTTGCGGGCCTCAGACAAGGTTTTTATTTTTTAATAAATATATTGATAAATTGGGCAAATTTTTAATCATGAACAAAAAAACGAAATTTCTTTTTTGGTTAATATTATTATTTCATTTTTGTTTCGTTCTCAGTTCTTTCCGGTATATTATTAGCAAGCATTAATTATTATTGAAATTAAAATTAATTAAAAGAATATTTCAAATTACATTTAATTGTTTAAATGATCATTTAGAAAACATACAATTACATTATTTTAAATGTTATTTTTGATAATTTTTTCTATATTTCTAAGTACAATTTACATATAACACAGTGAGGGCAAATAAAAATTACTTTTATCTTGGAACCCCATGAAATATAACAGTATCAAAATGACAGAATAAATCTTTGTTTACTATATTTCCTATTCTCATAATTTTATATGAAAAATCGATTTCTCAAATAAACAAAAAATGAATTTACCAAACAATTATAAATATTTCTAAGTCCTTATAAAGACAGTAATTTCAATTAAAATTGTTAACTGTTTATGTTCCATGTGTCATTTTTAAAAGAAAAATGTTTTGTAAAATGTCACGTTTATACGTCAAGGCAAGCCAAAACCAATTTGAAAAATCAACAACTTTTTTAATTTTTGACCATGCTGATAATTTTATGAAATTAAATAGGCACACAAAAATGAGCTTCAAAAAATAATTTAATGGTTAATAGTCATTTTGGCAGTTATCTATGTAAAATAAATATAAATAAAAGTAATTTAAAGTTAAATGAAAATTTAAATAAATAGAAAAGATTAATTAAATATTCAGCAATTAGAAGTGTTCCACTTAAACAAAATTTAATTACAAAATATCAGTCAAGGCAATTAGGAGTTTTTGTTTAATTGATTTCTATGACCGTCATTGGCATTGGAATAATTTTTAATATTTTGTTTTTACATTCTTTCTCAAACGAAATGTTAATTAAATTATTTATAACAATACCCATAAGCCTCATAATGCTAATTGAAATGCTAGTGAGTGTTTTGAATCAAAAATCACAAGATGTGTTAGAATATATTTTAAATTATTATTATTATTATAATTATTATTAATAATAATAATAATAATAATAATAATAATAATAATAATAATAATAATAATAATAATAATAATAATAATAATAATAATAATAATAATAATAATAATAATAATAATAATAATAATAATAATAATAATAATAATAATAATAATAATAGTAATTGTGATTAATTGATTACGATTATTATTGGTTAATTTGTTTAAATATTAGTTATTTTCATTTAGTTATTATTAATACGATTTCTAGCCTGAAGAAAACTATTAAACGGTCGAAATATATAGCAATTTTATATAATATACGTAGTTGGCGTTAAAACTTTGTCTTCTTTATTTCATTATCAATAAATATTCTTTGAAAAATGTATTTTAATTTAGGATAACAGCAATCTGTACATGGTGCTGGAATTTGTCAACGGTGGTGAAATGTTTTCTCATCTCAGACGAATCGGTAGATTCAGGTAATTATTAATTAATATTATTTTGATAATTTTTAAAAGATTCTAGTTTTAACTAAACGAAAAATTTGCATTTCATTATAAAATCTTAAAGTAACAGTTGTTTAAAACCATTGTATTAATTTTGTATTTTTGTATTTTTTCTGATTTTTCGCTTTGTTTATCTATTAAGCGCTTTTTGTTCACATCTAATTACAAAATAAATTCTCTAAAATTGTGTTTATTTTAATAATGTTTTAAAATATGTTTATTTAATTTTCGAAAACCATCTATTTGACTATCAAATTCAATAATGTTATGATATAATATGTAATATAATATTTAGGGTTATATTATATTATATATTATATTATAACAATTCATATATGAAGTAATTAATCATGTAATTGTAATATTAGTTTATGTATCATACTTTACGTTTGCTGTATATCTCTAGATACTAAATGTTAAGAAGAAAGTGATTAATAGAAAAGGCTATAAAGGTTACGTGGGACCGAAATCCATATAAAATAATTAAAAATCAATTATATTTAACATAAATAATACATCAATAAATTCTCAAAGATAATTAAAATTGATTAAAGCACTTTTAGATTTCGTCACATTTTAAGTATAATCAACGAATACACAGAACACTAAATTAATTATTATAAACTAATGTTAAATGCCGAATATAGTAATAATAATAATAATAATAATAATAATAATAATAATAATAATAATAATAATAATAATAATAATAATAATAATAATAATAATAATAATAATAATAATAATAATAATAATAATAATAATAATAAGATTGACAAGGACTATCTTATAGTCGAAAATTTTTCCATTAAATACATTATTCGCAGCAAAAGGCTTAAATTATCGCTTTATTGTTTTAAATAATAATATTAATAATATTTTCGGGATTGTAAAATTTAAAGAAATTTAAAAAAATATATTACCGAGAAAAGTAGTTCTACTATTCAATCTGGCGGTTTCCGGAAAAGGTAAAACTACACTTTCTACTTTAAATGTATTGATTTTTAGTCTCTTTTTTATTCTCGAGTACTTCTTGTTAGTATATATTTTATCATGAATTTCAACACTAATTCTGTATTTCCTATATTCTAATCTGTAAAGGCGTTTGATATACAGTACAATTAGTTGCTGGCAGTTTGTGATTTACATCAATTTTTGTACCTTGAATAATTGCATATCGTTTTAGGTTTAGTTATTTTTCAATGCGAATTAAATAGGACTATTTCACAGTTGAAAATTCTCATTTTAGTTTTTTAACAACTTGCAACACCCAGCAAAGGCTTGTCATATTAATTACTAATTATTTACCAGGAAATTATTTACCATCGTTTTTATTAGCAATTATTTAGACCACATACAGTTAATTCTACTATTTTCTTGATAAAAATCCCATAATTTTTTCGTATTTTTTTATTATCGATTTTAGTAAAATCTAAATTATAGATTCAAAAGTGCACTATTGAATTATTTATTTCAATTATTAATTGGCATTTTTATTCTCTGAATAATAAATAATAAAAATATCAGTTTTTATCTTGAAAACGAGATTTATTTTCTCTGATATTTTTTGAGCCTAGAAATTTTATTTCCTACAATTTTAGATGCAGAATAAAATAATTCTCAATGTTTATTATCACATGTTACTATGGTTATAGTTTTATTTTATAGTAAAGAGAAATCGCTTGAAAAATGAATTAATTATTCAAATTATATTTTAATAAATTAATAATATTTTTATTAAATAATAATATTTTTATTATTGAAATTTATCAAATGCATGCCTAGTTTTAATATAATTTATTTGTTAAATTTTTATATTATTGATTTTTTTATTAATTAAATTAATTTATTTATTTGCTGTAAATTTAAATAAAAATTAATTAAAAACTTATTTATGTTTTTTTAAAGAATAGTGACTTGTGTTTTTTAATGTAAATTGATAAAATTGCATTTTACAAATTTATTCACTGGGATATTTTATTCTTTCAGTAAAATTTATTTGAAATTTCCTTCCATTAATTATTGCCTATAAATAATGGGAATAATTTTTATGTTTGTCATTTCTCTAAGGAATAAACCTGATTTATTGAGTTTTGTTTAAAAAAATCTTTTTGCTTGGGAAACTTTAAAATAGTGACGAATGTATGTTTATTGATGGGTGTCTAATTATGTTCTAATTATTATGGCACTCAAAAAGAGCTTGTAGTGCGAAATGCCAACCTTCCACAGCGTTTGTTGTTCTGGAAACACCTTCGACGACGTTTCAAAGTGATTCAGTGTTTTGATTGGAAAGATTACCGATCCGTAGTGTTCTCCGCGTCCATGTCTCCGTCTATCACGAATATATGTATGTTAAAAATATGATAAGAGTTCAGGCATCTTTTCATGATCGGTCATGCAATCGGCTAATGTGAGAAAAGCGTCTACGACATCTGCAGCTGGAACCATCGCCAAAGCAAGTAAACAGCGAACGGCCGTGTGTAAGTGTCGGTGGATTAAGTGTCAATAGGATTAACTGTCGCGAGATTAAGTGTCCGTAATCCTATTGTTGTTATTTGAACACATAAATATTAAAATCTTTTTTTAATTTAATTTTTTTAAGTCCTGTTATTTTGTGTTTTACTTACTTTTTCTAAATTCTTTAAAAGTTAGAAACTCAAGCAAGATTATTAGTTATTATGTGAGAAAGTTTTTACCAACATGATGGTAAAAAATGGTTTGAATATTAAAATTTGATTTAAATTCGAATTTAATGATTTTATTTATTATGTGTAATAATAAAAAAAATGATTGATGCACAAAAATAAGTGCTCAAGTCAAATGGTGCTGAGTTTGAAAGAAGGTATCCAACCACCGCGGTAGATCTTTATATATTTATAATTATAATATTTATTACATAAAATGACTTATAAATTATCATTTTAGCGCTTGTCACATCAAAGTTCTTGTCATAGAATTTGTTAAAAATTATGCATTAAAATTAGATCGTTTCATTCTGAAATAAAGTGTAAAATCTTTTGAGAATTTTATTATGTGATTGACATTTATTATTATTATTATTATTATTATTATTATTATTATTATTATTATTATTATTATTATTATTATTATTATTATTATTATTATTATTATTATTATTATTATTATTATTATTATTATTATTATTATTATTATTATTATTATTAATATTATTATCAGTATTAGCAGTAGCGTAGCTAGGGTATGTGCCGCCCGGGGCGATCCTTAAAATTGCCGCCCCCTGTACATTTTTTTAAATAAAAACTTTCCAAAACAGTCGGCCCATTTTGCCTCCCTTTCCAAATACGCTACATACCCTTCACATATACATACTATTTATTCTTGTATGAAATATTTTTTTCTTATTTAAACAAAGTGTTTTATAATACATTAAAACATATAATAAATTAAGCATTGTCAAATTATCATTATATTTAATTTTTAAATAATACAATAGAATGCAATATATCAAATAGTATAAAACAAGACAAAATTAACATATCAATACCGAGTAAAAAACACAAAATAAATTAATTATAAAATTAGCCAACAACAAAAAATATTGTATACAAAAGTTGTTTATATAAATTGGTATTAAAATAAAAAAGGACACTAATATAACAATAAACACAATATAATATAACAATCATCAACTGATACTTTTTAATTGTCTTAGAACATTAATACCCATAAACTATATTCTACAATCTACATAATTACTCTTCTTGCTTTTCGTCTAGCAAAGTCATCAATAACATCATCGAAGTCTGCTTCCTCCGTTCTATATATAATATGGCAAGATTTCTCAACCGTAAACTGTGCATAGAAGATCTTAAGTAATTCTTAATTAATTTTAATTTTGAAAAACTTCTCTCACAGCTAGCCACACTTACAGCAATTGTCAGGAAAATTCGTAATAAAATGACTATATTGGGTACGGAATTTCCAAGATTATATTTTTGAATGAACTGTAAAAGCTCAAAGGGGCTTTCTTTCAATATGTCTGTTTCGTCTCGCATAGCTGCGGCAGCGACGAAACTTATTAATCTTTTTCTTTCAATAAAGAATTCTTCCTTATTAATATCGTCATGATCATCACTTATCTGACAATTATAATCTTCTTTTAAAAGATTAGATGGGGCAAGAAATCCATATTTTTCAGCAAGAACATGAATCTGTTGAAATCTCGTATTTATTTCTTAAATAACCCTGCCTAGAGAAGAATACATTTCTCTTCGCAATTCAGTTTCATGCGGCAATTCAGCATCATTGGATTCTTCATCAAACATTCTTTTTTTCTTTTTGCACCGACGCTGAAGCTCCATGATAATTCCTAAATCAGCACAAATTTCCTTGGCATATATTATTGAATTTTCCACTAGCTTATTCCTATTATCTATTAAAAATGACTTTAAAGCCTTAAGTTTTATATCACAATTTTGTATATTTATCCCTTTAGTTTGGAGGTAATTCTGTGTTTCATTAATTTCTACCAGAACTGATTCCCATAGACCGAGGAAACACAAAAATGAAAATGATTGCAACGCAAAGAATTGCAAAGAATTTAAAATGTTTGAGAAATTATTTTTTAAGACACTCACAGCTTTAGCCCTTGCACTCCATCGAGTTTCTACTACGCGTTTGAGACTTTGAGAAGTCGCCGATGTCAGAATGTCCGATCGATGAGTAGAGGAAGAAAAAAATACGTAAAGGCGATCCAAAACTCCAAAAAAAGTTACCGAATTGATAGCCACTGAAGCTGCGTGTAGACCGGACAAATTCAGGGTATGATTGGTACATGCAAAAAACTCTGCTTTTCTATTAATTTGTTTTATACGTTTTTGAACACCAGTACATTTTCCAGCCATCACAGCAGCATTGTCATAAGCTTGTCCTCTACAATTTTGAATATCAAGTCCGTCATTTTCTAATTTCATCAAAAATTTCATAAAAACAAAATAAAAAAATATTATTTGACTTACCTTGTATTAAAGTTGTAATTATAGAATTTCAGAAGACCACGAAATCATTGACACAAATTTTACGCTGCACACGTCACCGTCACGTCCAAAAATGAAATGAACTATGAAATATTTCTCTATCCTAAAGTGTACTATTTTCACACATCTGTTTATGCTTAAAACTGGAAGAAAGCTGCCGCGCTGTTTCAATTTGCCGAATTGAATTAAAACTCTATTATACAAACAATAGGTACCTTATCTCGCCTTTCTGTAACATAACCGTCGTAAAAAGTAGGTAAAATTTTTCTTAAGTCGCTTCATCCGTCTCCTACTCTCTTTATTATTAGGTGTCATAAAGCACTTACTCAACTTGAACAAATAATGGAAAACATCTGTTGAAATTTCGACTTTTACCGATTCTAAAAAATCGCCAAATTGTCGGATAGGGTAAAATATTTGTGCAGCCTTTTTTTTTGTAGGGGCAGCCTTTTATGACTGGCAAGTTTCTTAAATTCAACATTTCTTAAAATAATAAATAAGTTATTGTTAAGCTCTTGCTATTCGTGGATATATATGTATATATTTATTTTATTGCATTCAGGTTTAAGAACCATACAGACGATCTCATCGCGAATATGCCGCCCCAGAGCAAGTTCCGCCCGGGGCGGCCCGCCCCCCCCCCCCGTCCCACCATAGCTACGCCACTGAGTATTAGTATCATATCTTTAGAATATCTTTTAGTGAAATTTATAATTAAAACAGATAACATGAAATTCTAAAAATATTTGAGATTAAAATTTTAGTATTTTATATTATAAATTTAATCTTCTAGTACAAAGTAATGTCAAATTACAAAGTGCTTTTATATTCTAAAAAAATAAAGACAATGATAAATATTGGGAATAGAATAAAACATGAGCTCTGCAATTTTCTGTTAATTGAAAGCATTGACTGTGAGAATTGAAACCGAGAATGATTGTGAAGAAAAAAATTAATTAATTACAAATAAAAGAGTGGGCGTATTCATTTAAAATTAAAATTGAACGGAAATAATCCTCTATAATTTAATTAAATAATGAAAATGATTCATATTTATAGTTGAGATAAAAATAGATTCCAGTTTCTTTAAAAAATCTAAAAATAAATCAAATTTCTACAGAGTATTTCAGTTAATTTGGCAATTTTGGAATTTTATTGATTAAATTTTCGTAGAATTATTTAAAGACTATTTTGGTGGCAATTTCAATGACATAATAATATAATCCTTATATAACGCCTCATATTACAAATTTATATTACATTGAGACTGACAAAAAAGTATGTGAAACATATCAGAGGAAAATATGCTCTATCAAAATTGCGTTTGATATGTAATTTTTGAGAGTTACGTATAGGAAACGTAAGCTGACCGCAATCGGTAGGCTTGCCAACTCTCCCGTTTTGGAATCGGCTTTCGTCTCCCGACTCCCGGTTAACTATAACCCGGGAGATGTAAATCTCCCGTCTTTCCGTTTTTACAATATTTAACAATTTTTCAAGAAAAAGTGCAGTTTTTGAAGTTTTAACTTTTATTTGATTTCTCTAAAATAATGATAGTCACGATTTATTTTTGCTCACAGTCACCGGAAATTTAAGTTGTTTGTTCGTGGCGAGCGATTTATGTTTTTCTTCTTACCCACGTTAATTAGTCTGTCACTGTCAGGTTTTTTTCACTTTTAAAATGTAAAAAATGTAAAATGTAATATATAAAAATAATTGTTTTGTTTAAATCTTTATGTTATTAGTCATCACTAACATGCGTAAACCAAAAATATGAAAAAACACCTGTTATATTATTTCTTAAGCGTTATACTGCTCGTAATTTTATAATCTACCGGTTCGAGATTGTGGGAGTTGTCAACCCTAGCAACCGGGTTATATTTATACAATAATGCTTATTTATACGTTTATTTATTATAAAGGTTTTGTCACACGAAGCACTTATTAGATTCATTTGGCATGTCCATTTGTCGTTGATGATTGTAAACAATTCTTTTCGGGTATTTTTTTAATTATGTCAAAGATTTTAATTTCTTCAACGCAGAATTTTTCGATTAATTACAAAGAACTTTTAGCATGACTGCATTGATTCACATGCGAAATACTTACTCGGGTTCAATTTATATACTTTTATTTATTAAACGTTTTTTATGGCTGACATATTTCAGATTTTCTGAGTGAAAATGACCTAACAATGTAAATTGGCGGTTTTCACATACTAATAAATGATGACATGTAATGTTTATGATAGAGTTTAATATTGTTGACAGTGACGGTTCTGACCATTTCATATGAACTGAAATTACCTTCGATTCTCTGGAGCCAAGTATCTATGTATATGTATTAATATTTTTCATAAACAAATATTAGCATGTAAAGATTTGTCCTGTGATATTTTTTCACTCAGACTTGATTTTTTTCCATTTTTTACTTAAATGTCAATGTTTTCTTTTCTCCAATGAATAATTTTTATTTTTTCTATTATATTTAATACAGGAGTAAATTTTTCCGTACACTAGATTTATTTAAATCCGTTGCAATAAATAAAAGTTTTGTTATTTAATTGAGCAATAATGGTATTATTGGTATTAGTGTGTTTGTTTTAATATACAATTTTAGTATAAAGTTGTTAAGTAGGTTTTTTTAATTTCATAAATTTACTTTTAATAAAATCATATTTTTCCATACAGATTCAACTTTAGCACAAATATATATAAAAATGATTAGTTGTTTTATACATATTATATATTTTTTATTGTATTATCTTAAATAGCTTGATATAACATTAAGAAAGTATATTTATGAGGATTATGAAGGTGGTATGTCATACAGAGGTATTTCAAATAAATATCATGTTGCACGATCATCCGTACAATATATTATCCAAAATTGAACAACAATAAAAAGGAAAAGGGGGCCAAAGCCAAATATTTCAAAAAGTGAAGTAAGGCATATGAAAACTGAGTTAGAACACTCTTTAAGTTAAATGAGAAATGCACTGCTCGAGATTTAAAGCAGAAATTAAATATTCTGGCCTCTTTATCAACAGTTCATAGAACTTTGAGGTACTTTAAGTATGCATATACAGATTTACAAAGAATAATTTATCTAAATAAAAAGGTCAAAGAAAAGAGAGTCAATCAATGCAAGAAATGGTTAATAAATGAAATTAACTGGCATAATGTCGTATTTTTGTACTAAAAGATATTTACCTTGAATGGTTGTGATAGTTATAGATGTTGAATAGAAAAAGGAAGATCTCCAAAAAGAATAAAGAAAGTATTAAAATATCCTGATCTTATTGTTTGGGGTTTTATCTTTGCAAACGGATTAGTGTCTTATAAAATCATGAAAGGTCGTCAATCATCATTGAAATATATAGAAATTCTTAAAAAATTTGCAATTCCATTAATTAAACTTAACTAAACTTAATACATGTGTCTAAAGAGTCTATAAAATTTATCCAAAGTAGAAATACCAATTGTTTGTCATGGCTACCGTACAGTCCTGATTTAAACTTAATCGAAAATATTTGGTATCTTTTGTCAGTTAAGGTGTATCAAGGCCCAACCATTAAATCAATTACCGAGTTAAATGATCACATCAGATGCGCCTTACAATGAATTTAATGAAGAAAAAAGAGAAGTAGTCAAGAATTTATATAAATCCATGCCTTCTAGACTCGTTTCAGTAATTTTTAAAAGAGGAGAACACATAAACTATTAAATGTAATGAAAAATTTGATTTTATATAAATATGCATTATTGTATCGTATTTGATTAATAAATGTGTTTGCCTCATTGTGTGGCGTACTTTAAGTTTAGAATTATAGAGATGAAATTATAAATTAAAACTAATGAAAATTTATTTTTTTAAACATTTTTGATGTGTAAGGAAAGATATGATTATATACTTTAAGATTATAGAAGCTTTATTTATCCGTTGACGTAAATAATAGCTACTACAACAATTTTAATCGCACTTTTATAAATTATTAAATGTTTTTGATTTTATTTTAATTTATAAATTTCTAATTTTCAAATTTTGTAGGAAAAATCCACAAATTAGTTTCTAATATATGAATCTTTTTCATTTTCTTTTTCATTTGTTTCATTGATTCGTTAATATTATAAACTCGCGAAATTTAACATCTCTTCTGAAAGAGGATAGGAAAAGATGCATTTATTAGTAAATGCAATTTTTATTTCCATGGGAATGATAAATAATTTATTAATAACAGACGCATTTAATAATTCATAAAATTAATAAATTATGTTTAATTAATATAATGTAATGATATTATTATTAATATTATTATTATTATTATTATTATTATTATTATTATTATTATTATTTATAATAATAATAATAATAACAATAATAATAATAATAATAATAATAATAATAATAATAATAATAATAATAATAATAATAATTACTTATGATCTGTGTTGATATTAAACTTAAAAATATTTAGTATTAAAGTGTTTTATTATTGTACTTTTTATATGAATTTATATAGAGAAACATTAATAAAAATTGAGTGTTTTGCGATTTTTGAATGTGAGGATTATGTGCATTTTTTAAGTCAAATGCGTTTATATATATTTGATAAAAACGATACAATTGTAACATTCGATGTTTCCTGAAAAATTGATTTGGCTCTTGCACCTTATTTTAAGATTTTTGTGTTTTATCACGAATTTCAAAAATTGCACTTCAATCGAAATACAATTCATTTAATAATTTGGAAATATGCATTCTTTCCACTTATGATTATTACAACTTCCTCCAGAACATCCCGATTTATCGTACATAAACCATTTTCATTACATGTTTTGATTCGATAAAAAATCCCTCTTGACTTTATCCATCAAAATTCCTTTTGTTATTCGATGAAGTCTACTTTTAAACGAAATATTACTTCAAATAAAATAATAAATACTAATAGTAATCAAATGCCAAATTTCACTAACAGTTTGATAATGGTTTACAGAAACAAACATTTTCATTAAAATATTTACTATATGCCGCTTCATTGTCCAATGATATTTTTGATTATTAACACAATGTAAATATTACTTTAATCTAATGTCTTGGACAGGCTTGATTTATTTACACTATTTTGATCTCAGGGTTTATGTACATTTTGACTTTCTTATGATTAATTTAATGATGTAATTTTTGTTGTTAGCTTTTCAATATGTTTTTGCGATCCAATCATTAAAATATTAGTAAATCAAAACTATAACATGTTTTTTTAAAAAAAATTAATGTTGCATTTGTAATTATTGTACACATATGTTTGGTTATTGCAAATAACTATGTATGTATGTTTTTTATTTTATTTGTTTAATTGTTACTTCTGTTATTTATAAATGTATTGCGGCTTGTAAAATCAAATCATTTTAATTAGAATATGATTTAATGTTTTGATTTGGTTTTTTTTCGGTTTGCTATTTAAAACAATAATTCTAGCATGGGCCACTTCTCAAAACATCTTGTAACACTTGTAAGAGAAATTCAATATCATATATCTTTCATTGCACTTTTTACGCATTTATTTGATAACACTCTAGAATAATTTCTAATTGTTATTTTATTTTAGCTCTTTACATATATATATATATATATATATATATATATATATATATATATATATATATATATATATATATATATATATATATATATATATATATATATATATTGCATCCAACTGGTGACATTTAAGAATTTGAAATAAAAATTTCTACAACAAACATGATTAAAAAATAACGCTTTAATTATCTATTTAAAAGTATTTATAAGTAATTAAATATAAGAATTTTTAAAACGGGGATTTAATTATTAAAACAATATTTATGCTTAAATGTTCACGATTTTTTACTGACATAATTTGTTTGTTTAGAATGATTTTAAAAGGCTTTTATTTTGGCAGTAATTCAAAAGTTGTAATAATTGGAATTTATAGAATAATTAACATACACAATTGTACTTTTAATTTCGTATTGTTCTATTCTTCTTATATTGTTAATAAATTTTATCTATTTTAATGAACTAGAACAGAAATCATTCAAATTGAATTGTAAAATATATGAAATTATAGAATTAATTGAAATATCTTTTATTTTCATTTTCTTCTTTTCAGACTGTCAATCAATACTTTATATTTTATATTTGGAATTTTTATTGATTTCCAATAATAAAATCCATTTTATTTGATTAAAAAATTATTTTTATTCATAAATATGGAAGGAAATAAATTAGCTGATAATATTCATTAGAATAATTTACTTATCTAACTATTCAAACAAATGACAGCCTAAATTATTATCAAATAATATTTTAATTATACCCTAAAATAATAATTAAAAATAATTAAAGTACATTTCTAAAATTGCTTTCAGTGAATTAAATTTTTTTATTGTAATCCAAGTTCTCCTCGAATTTTCCGGTTATTTAATTGAAAATTTTCTTTCCTTTCATTATAATCGATGCATGAAAATCCGATTTTTTTTAATATTAGAAAATTTATAAAATTATTTTTATTTTAATCATAATTTATTGCTGGTTATTAGAGTGCGATAAATAAGTTATTATTTAATAACTCACATGGGCAATGTCTTAAATTGATTAATTTATGTATATTAATTGAAATGATATAGACATAATTTAGGATTTTTTTAATTTTTCTTTAGAAATAAAAATAGACAAAATTAAATTAGTAGACACTTTCATTTTAAAATAGTGAAAAATTAAAATTAAAAATATGTCTATGTGGAGGAGAGATAAATTTTTAATTGTCAGTTTTAGTGTCATGGAATTGCATTATATTTTAATAGCGGAATTTCTATGACAATACAAATATTTACATCTTTCAGTGCAATTTTCACTGTGAAATACGACATGTATTACTCATTAATGAATTCGTCATCACTGTTGCTGGAAATGAGTCTCACGATAAATTATACATTATTATCAATACAGAAGAACAACCTAAAAATGTTTTATATGGCCAATTATTGAAATAATTACATTATAAAATTAAACAATTTGTGACGACTTGATATGTTTCTGTTTTGTCTTTATTGCAATAAACATGTTTTTAGTGTTTACATTGAAATATGAAATAATAGGATATCATTATATATAAAAACAAAATATTGCACGAAGCCAAGCATTAAAATTTGTAGGATAATTAATTTAAATATCTAATTTAATTTAAATAAGAAAAATTTGTTCAAATAATTTTTTAGAGAAAAATCCTTTTGTACAGTTTTCAAAATCTTTGAAATTTATTTTACAGTTATACAATTAAAGAGAAATTTATCAAAAGATTTATGAAGAAAGAAAAGACTAAATATTTTCAGGGGGGTTTTTTCAAAGCATTGTTCGATACAACGAATACAATTACATTTATCTAGAATTGCAGATGATAAATGTGATATATTTACAAATAAGGGAATAAAATAAATAAAACAACTTATAAAAAAGGTAATAATAAGCATTTTTATTCAACATGTATAAAAGAGGTAAAAGTACAGTAATGTAAAAAAGGAGTAAATACAATCATACATTAATGTTTATTCTATATTCGAAAATTCGAATCTCCTTTAAAATAATGTTATTTTGTGTTAAAGGATCTTTCTGATTCTTTTGACAGTATAATATTTTTATCAAAGGGGAGTATTTTTTTAATTTATTTTTTACATTTAATAGTTTCCCTTAAAAACTGTATGTGGATAAATAAAAATAGGGATTTTAAGAGACTCTTAAAAGATACATTTAACTAAAACAAAAATTAATGAAAGACTTTTATTTTGTCAAATGGAACGATATTCTTTGAAAACATCAAAACGTAAAAAATGAAAATGTGAAAAAAATACGTCAATTACTATTTTCTTGTACTTCAATAGTACAACATGAGAATGTTATACAAATTATCAGGTGGTTTTTATTCCACTTGTTAATGAAATATAAGTGAATAAACTAATTGAAATCCCAAATGAAATGTAAGTAATACAAATTCTATAAAGTCACAATAAATTTTAGTGGTAGGAACAAAGTACAAATGTAAGCAAAATTGAAATTGCACGTAAAAAAGACAAATACTAACGGTATTGTTAAAAATCTAAAGTTTCAGATAATATATGAAATAACCGTCGTAGAAAAAAATTTATATTTATTAAAAAGTATACAGTATTATAATGCTCAAATGACATGATCTACTGTATTAAGATTAAATATGTATTTATCATATTCTAGAGTAGGTTGACTAACGCTTGATAAAGGTTGTGCGGAAATTTTCTGTGTCTATTTACCGTATTGATTAATTGCCTTCAAACAATTTTTCATAAAGAAACTTAAAATTTCTAAATATCACACTAAATTTTAATAATTTTTTTTGTGCCGTTTATATTAAAAAAATCTTTCTCTTTATGTTAAAATTTATTATAATTTTATGCTATTTTTAAAGTAAATCTGACAATACTTTTAATTTGCAATAAAATTTAAATATTTTTATAAAGAATTTATTTTAGTCTATTTTTCGAAGTATTTTTGGATTTTAAATAATTTACATATACACACATATATTTTAAGGATATGTTTTTTCAAATTTCACCACTTATTTCATTTCCATTGACACTGTATTTAGCTTGTATCAGTAAATATATACGGTTTTTAATATATTTATTGATTCATAGTCAAGCTTTTTAATAAAATTCTGGGAATAAAATAGAAATAATTATTTGTAACATCATAAAATTTAAATGTCTAAATTTAATTGTTAAATAAAAAGATCTTAAACCAACAACTATTTTGATCTTGGATATGACCGGAGTGGAGTGAAATGTCACACTGTAACCTGAAAACTTACAATAGAATTTCAGAGGTTATAGCCAATTATTCTTTCTTTCAAAGACTATCTAATGTATTTTGCTCTTTATTCATAAATAATTTAATGGAGTTTCAGATTTTATTTTACCTATTCTTCGTGCCGCAAAATTACACATCTGTTTTATCTTCAAATATTTTTGTTACATTCATTGTTTCTCATCTCCATAAATTTCATTTGAGAAATATTTTCATAAATTAAAGTAAATAAATTTTCCACAAAATTCATTATAATGTGAACCATTTATTTTTGTCCTCGAATCGGGTGAAATAATCGATTTTAATTCATTCTTTATTCAATAAAAAAATTATATATTTTTAATAGGTCCCAATTTCGTATCTTAGAAAAATATTTATTATTATTATAATAAAAAAAGGATACATTTTGGTAACTTTTCCACTCCAATAAAATAATTACATTCAAATCGATTTCATTTTGAATATATATTGATTAATTTTTAAAAAAATTCAGTCCATCAAACCAATAATTTGATATTATTTATTGATTTGTGTGGAAACGGAATAAATTAATTAAAGTTGTTTTAAAAGAATGAATATTTTCTTATAACAAACTATTTCGTGCCTGAAATCAAATTTAGTTTGACTGATATATTTTCCATTTCAATGTACTTATATATATATATATATATATATATATATATATATATATATATATATATATATATATATATATATATATATATATATATATATATATATATCTTCGGTTGTTCGATTTACTTTTGATAATATATAATTTTCATATTTATTATCACTGAAACAATCGCATGGAAAACTTATCGATAATTTCTAACAGTTGCACAAATCAACGGAAATAAAATGGGAATTTTTTCCCAGGAAATTTTTTAACAGATTTAACTTTAAAATTAACATGCCTCACTACTAAAATAATCGGGTAATAATAATAATAATAATAATAATAATAATAATAATAATAATAAATATAATAATAATAATAATAATAATAATAATAATAATTAATAATAATAATAATAATAATAATAATAATAATAATAATAATAATAATAATAATAATAATAATAATAATAATACTAAATTATAAAAATAATAATAATTGTAATTATATTAATTATTATTATTATAAATAGTATTACTAATAATTAATAATAATAATTTTTATTATTATTATTTATTATTATTATTATTATTATTATTATTATTATTATTATTATTATTATTATTATTATTATTATTATTATTATTATTATTATTATTATTATTATTATTATTATTATTATTATTATTTTGTATAAAGTAATTTTTTCACTTGGCATTCTATGAATAATATCGATTGATTTCACTATAGGGACGCAAATTTAAAATGATTATCATACTTGTCTTTCATTCCAAGATTTGCTTGTCAATTGCTGTTGGGATATTTCCTATCCCTCAGTATAAATACGAAGCACTGTCCCGGATCAGAAGAGAAACTCTTTTTATTGATTGGATAAAATCAAAGAGCCTTGCAACTTTCAAGGAATGTGTGTCTGTATTTTCTGTCTCGCTCAAATTTCGTTTGATATACTTTCCCAGTGTAACAGTACAAATGGGAATTTGTACTGGTAGATTTTGATTTTTCCCCAAATTTTATATATATATATATATATATATATATATATATATATATATATATATATATATATATATATATATATATATATATATATATATATATATATATATATTTTTTGTTTTAATTATCTTCTATTTGTATAATTTATTTTTCAGCGAGAGTCATGCACGATTTTATGCCAGTCAAGTCGTTCTAGGCTTCGAATATTTGCATCATTTAGAACTAGTTTACAGAGACTTAAAGCCAGAAAATATACTAATAGATCAAACGGGATATCTCAAGGTAATTTTTAGAGGAATTGGCTTCTTTTTTATCCCTGAAACAACGAATATATAACAATCAATTATGTATTTATTTTATTTTTTAAAGAAAAGTTAAACCAAAATAACAATGGTATCTATGACAATGGATTAATAATTAATAGCTACTCTAATTTCTATAAATGACCTTCAACCTCATTTATAATAAATTTACATTCAAAGACTAAATAATCTAATTTCATTAAATATTTATTGCCCTTATAATTATTAAATATAATAAGTATAATATTTGACAACATTCTGTATATCGAATTTTCTTATCAACTGAGATTGGGTATTAATTGAAATCTTATTGGTTCAAATTAGATTTTTATTAGTTTTAAAATGAACCAATGAAATTAATCTTATTAAAATAAGACGTGATTAATGTTGAAAAATGTTAGACTGCAATCGAAATAAGAATTTTTGATTAAATGTAGCTTTTAATATTTTGAATTCATTATAGCTTCTCTTAATTTTTTTCATAAATAAAACAACATTATGCACAATTAAAGCAACCTTTTCATGGTACGGATTTTACTTTCGGCTTTTTTATTTTCTACTTAATCGATCCATTAAGAAGACGAATTAGTTGGAATTTATCTTTGATTATTAATATTATTAATATTTTATTTATTTATTAGTTGTATCATAGGTGAATTTTATACGGTTTGCAGGACTTGGCAATTTTAAAGAATAAAAACTACTTTTAAAGATTCGCCATTGTTGTTGAGAAGATGAAAAGGTTCTATAAAATAAAATCTTTTAGGTGACAGACTGTCATTTAATTTTTCAATTATTCAAAAGCAAAACAAAATGACCAAGAAAATAAGTTTATTTGGAGCTCAATTCATTAAAGTAACTAGATCAGGGTTTGCCAACAAGAACCGAATTTGAATACCTTTTTATGTTAGTAACATAGCAAATTAAAAATTATATAGAAAATAAGAAGTTTTTTTCCAATTTCACCACTGATTTTTTTCCATTGTATTTATTAAAAAGTGTTTGAAGACTATAAATCAGTAAATATATCGGTGCTTTTGATATTCACAAATTTTCGGCACTGCCTTTTTCAAGTGAATTTCAAAAACATCGATATATTTATTGATTTATAGTCTTCAAGCTCTTTTTAATATATATATATATATATATATATATATATATATATATATATATATATATATATATATATATATATATATATATATATATATGTGTGTGTGTGTGTGTGTGTGTAATATCAATGATAACATGTTTCTAAAGTTGACGTTCTACATATAAAGGACGGTTGAATATCATTGTACTCCTTCTCACCAATAAAAAAAGAAAAGAAAATTCACTTAGTATATAAATAAAAAATGGATAATTGATTAAAAACTAATTAATCTTAATAATAAGTTATAAACTAAATACAGAAAACAATATAATAAATTGGAATTAAAACAGTGAAAACCGGGAAAGAGAAAGTAAAAAATCGTTACTAGTTGAAAGTATTATAATTTAACAAATGGTAATACCAAACCGGACTTTATAATTTCAAATGAATCCTACGACCAATTTTTTAAAATTAGTTAAATTTTTATTTTTATTATTCGTTTATATGTTAATTATTTATTTAAGGTCTAACGTTTGTAACATACACACGCATACAATCACCAGACTTACATACCCGCACCTTAGCTGTGCCGAGAGAGATTTTACCGGTGACTCGGATAGGCTCAATAATTTCCTTTGGCACAATCCACCTTCTTAAATCTCATTAACAGTCACCATTTTCATTAGTCACTTTTCAATGCATTCTACCAAATTATTAATTTGAATTAAAAAGAAATAATGATCAAATAATATGAAAATAATACTTATAATACGAACTTGTCAAAGAAATAATCAAACTGAGAAAGGTCACACGAGTTGGCTAAATGAAGTCAAATTTCATACTCAAGTGTTCTTTTGGAGCATTGCTTTTATTACATGTGTTTTGTGCACTTATACAATAATAATATGATTTTTCAATTGACTAATGGCGGTACTTTTGCCTTATCATGATATCATTCATAGCCCATTTATTCGCCAGATTTCATTATGTAAATTCATAATTTCAGTTCTTTTCATAGATTCAGTTATTAAATAACACTTTTTAAAGTGAAAACTTTTCTCTCACTCTGATTTCATTAACACTTTCACAACCGCTTTCGATTTTTTAAACTGTAACTGGGATATATATGTCCCAGAAGTTGCGAAAGAGTTAATTCAAATAATAATGCAATAATATATCAAATTTGCGTTATAATTTTCAATACATGTCCCATGTCGCCAAGAATAAGAGAGGGAGTTATATTAATTTTTGCATCAAATGACAAATTAGAACTTATTTTAAGAGGATTTTCATTTTGTATTTTCAAAATTTTAAATTTATGCTTCCATGTCATCATCTGGAAAACGACGAATTTTAGCTTGAACTTCTTGAGATTCCGTTTCCATTTTATACTAGGGTTTATTTTCTGGCTACGTTTTATTTTTAGGAAATACGGTTTTTTAATTTACAAATTCTGTTTTCTGGATATTTGACTTTTCGTTGATTGTAAAATTTATTTCTTCCCTTTTTAATTATTTTGACCAACCACAATATTGTCTTTCAAATTCGTCCAATTACTTTATTTTCCTCTTTAACCAAATAAATTAATTTATTACTATTATGTGATGACACTTGGGATTTTATTTCTGTATTAAAAATGACTTCATTTCACTCATCTTATCAAATAATTTCCTTAAAATCGAAAATTTTACCATGATACATATTTCCAGACTCTTCATCTCCCTGTTTCCAGTGATGAATAATTTCGACACATCAGTAAAATCTCGAATATTATGTGCAATCATTTTAGACTGCTAAAACAAGAGTATACAAATGATTATCCCATTTATTTTATACGAATTTCAATAATGCCAGACACTTTCGAACTAAATCAAGTAGATTCACGCCGTATTCGAGATTTGACAGTAATTACAAATTTAAATCCGGCATCCTAATTAACTTCCTTTCGTAATAATTCGCCAGTTTTAATGACCTCTAAAACATATTTATTACAGTTATTTTAACAGCGATAGTTTTCTCTTTAATTTCACATTAGTTTATGTTGACCCTAATTACCTTTTTTGACTGTAAAACCCTCAGAAACCAAACCTGCCAACCAATGCACAGTATGCGGTCTTTTTTTACATTGCGTGTTATTCTCTACATTAACCTCGAGACGAAATAATTTCAGTATTCAATTCATTATCTAAATAGTGAATAGCTCACATAGGCATTGCTAGAATTGTGAAAATATTTCTCCAGGTGCAAATAATGCAACACAAATTTTCTTAACATTCTTTTTCAAGTGTTTGTAACAAAACCAGTGCCAAAAGTTCGTGCTAAACATTAAAAAATTCAATCTATGGTCTGAAATAAAAATAAAGATAAAGGAAATTGAAAATAAAATAAAATGTGAAAAGGTAAAAGATTTTATGGATAAATTATGATAGGTCTTTTAATATTAAAGAAATATTTTATTTATTAACACAATACATAAAATAACAGTCGGCCTATGAAAGAGTAAAATCTGAAATTTGGTAGAAAGTATCTTGTAAATAATAAGCCGTTTTTTAATACAGAAGGCATTATTTGTTTGAACGTTTTTTTTACTAAAGTAAACTTTTTATCAAAGAATTGTGAGTAAAATAATTTTTTTCCAATTACAGAAAATTTTGGCACCTATTTAATTAAATAATTCAAATAACACTTGAAAAAGCCAGTGTCAAAAATTTGTGTCAAATAAGAAAACATTGATCTATAGTCGCAATGAAGATAAATGAAATTTAAAAGTTTCATTTTTTTTACTTCAATAGTATTATTCTTCCATATTGACTTTAAGGATTTATCGAACACAGTTTTTAAAGGTTCAGCACTCTCAAATATTAGAGAATAAGTTTTTACAATTCTATTCTCAAACTAAAATTTTATAAACAATAAATTTTTCTATGGATTTATTTTATAATTATTTTTTCAGGTAACAGATTTTGGTTTTGCTAAAAGAGTAAAAGGTAGAACTTGGACTCTTTGTGGTACACCTGAATATCTGGCCCCGGAGATTATTCTTAGTAAAGTAATATTGGTTTTTATCTATTATTTGGAATACTTTAAACTTATTTTAGGGTTATAATAAGGCAGTTGATTGGTGGGCTTTAGGTGTTCTCATTTATGAAATGGCTGCTGGATATCCGCCATTCTTTGCTGATCAACCTATTCAGATTTATGAGAAAATAGTTTCCGGAAAGGTTTAGTCGGGGAATTTTGAAAATATTTTTTAATTATTTTTAAAGGTTCGCTTCCCATCTCATTTTACATCAGATCTTAAAGATCTATTGAGAAATCTCTTGCAAGTCGATTTAACGAAACGATTCGGCAATCTCAAAAACGGAGTCAACGACATCAAGAATCACAAATGGTTTGCCACTACAGAATGGTTTAATATTTATAAAAAAGAGGTTAGAATTATTTAGTACAACTTCGATTTTCTTAATGTATGTAAAGATCAGTATTAAATATATAGACCAACCTTCCCGTTTACGTCGATTCAATCTGCGTTGTTTCTCTTTGCATTTTAATTGATTCTCATTTCATTGCATTATTTTTATATATTTAACTTTGCGCTTTTCTGTTTCATTAAGAAATTGAAGATGTTTTATTTCTATCATTTTTAACTCATGGGAAATCGTGTCTGGAAAACTTGGTTATCCATAAAACATTTATATCACTAAATGTTTTATTAGGTCTTAGAGCATTCAGTGCAAATTTAGACGTCCAAAGATAAGATGTCCATTATTATATGTCCTATAATAAAAGGTCCATTTAAAAATTTAATCGGAACATTCCAAATATCCAAAATGCATGTATACATTTGGCAGTTGTCCAATAATATATTTTTTTAATTTTTAGAGAATTTATAAAGACTAATCATTCAACTAAACATTCATAACATTGAGTGTAGAAAGACAGAGAATTAAAAGACCTGATAAAGAAATACATTATGCAAATTGAAGTTATATTCAATAATAATAGAGAAGAACCAAGATTACTAACCACAGAAACTAATTTCTTCATTTTTAAATGTTTTAAATATTAACTTAATTAAATACTTAAATAAACACGGTAATGATTTTATTAATATAAATCGCCATTCGTACATCTTTTTCACTATATATTTTGATAGCATCATTATCATCATCAGGTTACCTACTTTCACGACGGATGAATAACTATAAAATATAGATCATTTATAAACAAATTATAAAATCTATAAATTTTTTAAATTATAAGTAATAATTTTAAATAATTATTTTTAAAAATAATTTTCAACAAACAATTATTTTAAACTTTTAAAATTCGTTAAAAATATTATTTTAATTATTTTTTTAATTATTTAACATAACAATTATTCAAGATACATCAACAATATGCATCAACATACAACCTGGTGATGAGAGTGATGCTATCGAAATATATAGTGAAAAAGATGTACGAATGGCGATATTAACTTGTTGGGTTTTCAGTTAATTTAAGTCGGTAACTTCTGACTACTCGTGTCCTTTAAATCAAAACAATAACTACCCAACGTATATTGGAATAACAAAATCTTTCCTCAACACTTCACAATCAATAATCAAAGTTACGCTTGACCGATTCTCAGCACGGCGTTGATGTTTTAACAAAAGATAATATTCACCTTTTATTTCTTTAGGTTCTCTTGACCCACGTTTTCCTCTTTTTCTGTTTGATTTGATTCTTTTCACCTTTCCGTATTCCTATTCTATATCTTCTTTTCCCTAATCTCCTTAATTCGTTTTTACTTGTTCCTAAACTCGATTTCTTTTAACCCTAGTGAGGCAAAATGCCGATTTGCTCTGATTTTCCCCTTCCTTATATACTCTTCGAAATCGGGATGACAAATGGTTATTGCCGAGCCAATCTCTCACTTGACATTTGCTTCCACGTATCTGCTTCGGCTGTCACCCATAATGGTCCAACGAACAAAGATAATTAATGGCCCGTCCGGCCTTTCTACACGCACTATCTTCTCCTTGCTCTTTTCCAATTAATCATTGTGTCAAGCTAATGGGCCCAAATCTTCCTTCTGTTTATTTTTCTTCTTGTTTATCCAGCTCGGGTTTCCTTCATATCTCGGGTTCTCCATTGGCTCGGGTTTTCCACTAGCTCGGTCTTTTCTATTAGCCAATTAATTAATTAATTGATGTTTTCTGTTTTTACCCATTTGAATGCTTTACGACCCTTCCTAACCATTTTCTGATAAATCCCTAATCATCATCTTGTTGACCATTAGCTAATCTATACCTGTCCCGTTTTCCCAATTCGATTTCGATGATTTTACAATTTATTGATTTTTCTCGGATTTCTGGATTCTTGCCTTTCGTAACTGCTTTTGCCATTTCCTAATACTGCTTCCATCGTCCTTTCCTTTACTATCAATTCTGTGCATGATCACGCTTTTATTTGTCTTTTTTCTTCACTTTCTTTTCATTTAAATTACCAACCTAAATTTTATTTAAATTTTATTTTAATTTACAGACCTCACAAACTTAATTAATAAATATTAATAGTATTTTCTAATTATCACATCTGAAATTGGACGTTGCAAATAAATGTGGGAAAGGTCACATTGGGCAGGGCATAAATCGGATATAAATACTATGACAATTGTATTCTTTTGGACCCAAAGTTTCGGTAGACAATTTTCAAATTGGATATTTTGTCTTTGTACCCTTATTTTGAATTTGAAATTAAAAATTCTAATGGCAATTAATGAATTAAGTGGCAATTTACAAATTATTTCATTTAATCAAATTTATAGTATTTATAATGTGCTTTATTGTTTCATTATTTCTAGTTGGATTCTCCATTTACACCCAAGTGCAAAGGTGCTGGAGATGCAAGTAATTTCGATGATTACGAAGAAGAACCACTTCGAATAGCAACTACTGAAAAGTGTTTAAAGGAATTTGCTGAATTTTAATGAAAGATTCATTATATTCATACTTTGTTTGACGTATTATTATTATTAATGTTACTATTGACAAATGATATTGATGAATGTTATTACTTATTCGATAATTTAGCACAACAATTTTAACACAAGCTCTTTTTCTTGGAGGAAAAAACAGGATATACAAAACAAACTTTATTGTGTATCAACAATTTGTCAATTTCATGTAATTTGATATTTGTAATTTTAATTTTATGTCTGATGTAGAGTAATAATTTTTAACTTTAAAGTATTTATTGAATGAATTTAATTGATGGGAGAAAAATGTTAAACTGATAATTTTGTTTAACTTTTTTTTGTTATGTTGTTTTTCAATCATCAATTCTAAATTTTTATTGGCAATTAGTTTTGCTGGCATTAGCTAGTTGAAAGAAATACAATACCTTATAGATTTATGCATGAATATGACTAAAAAATATTGAAAATTAATTGTCTAATTCACTGTATATTTTTATGAATTTTTCAACTTTTCCGTAGTTTGGTATTCATTCAAAAATATATTCTTATTCTGATTTTAGTGATATTTTTAATTTGAAATTCTAATTGATTTTAATCAGTGATTTAATTTATTTGGTAATATAAATTTTGAAATTATTATATTAACCTCGATTTGTTTAAATACACTAATTATTTCAATTTCAAACTGTTTCTTTTTAAAGAAATTTAAAATTAATTAATTTTTATTTGAATACTTTATGTTAATCGGTTGACTATTGTTTAATTCTACATGGAAACTGAAAGTGTAACCGATCGATCGGTGTTATGTGAAAAATTAAACATGAAACTTGTTTCCAGACCTGGAAGTTTGGAATTAATTGAACGAGGTGTTTTAGAAGTTGAGCCGGATTTAAAAGACATTATTAAATCCGGCGAAGTAAGTTTTCGAAGAGTTTCATCAGACGAAACCGATAATTCTGGCAGTAGTCCTTCTATGAAGGTGGCTTAATTATAAACAAGATTAGGGATTATATTATTTTAGATTTTGAAACATCAAGAAGCCTTAGATGAAGTGACAGCCAGACGATTGAGTCTTGCCGCCCAACAACAGAGACAAGTAGTGCTAAATCAAGATAAAACTTTATCCCAAATTTCCGAACAGGGAGTTTCAGTTAGTAAACCTGTGGTGAATAAGTCATGCAGTTTTAATCCTAACACATCTAATATCACTGGAAACACACAAAGATCCCTTGTAACAGGACAGATTTCGAGATTCAAAGGTCTTGTATTTCATAATTATTGTCCCGCTGGCTCAAAGGAAAATCAAGAAATTAGAGAACAACAGCAAGAAAAATATATTCAATTACAGGTTGGAATTTTCTCAATAATGTGGATTTCTATTGCCTGAATCTTATACTATTTTAAAATGTTTGAAGAAAACTTTTCTAAATTTAAAACTGAAAATACAAAATAGCTATACTAAGTATAAGACTTGCAATTTTTTGAAACATGCCGGATAATCGCGAGGTGATAACTCCTTTTAATTTATATATATATATATATATATATATATATATATATATATATATATATATATATATATATATATATATATATTATATATATATATATATATATATATATATATATATATATATATATATATATATATATATATATATATATATATATATATATATACGTTTTTGACTTTTGCATTAAATCCAAAAGAGAAATTTTCATTAAGTACAAAAGAGAAAATACACAGGGTATGAATGCAAGGATTCTGATGTTGGATTGTGTGTTGCTGAATGTTTTATTGAATACCACTCGCTATGAAATTTTGAATTGATCAAATATTTTTATAAATAAATTAAAAAATGATATTTTAAAATTAAAAAATTTGTCGAAATTCCCCGGTCTCAAAGGGTTAATAAATACTATATATATATATATATATATATATATATATATATATATATATATATATATATATATATATATATATATATATATATATATATGTGTGTGTGTGTGTGTGTGTGTGTTATTAACACTTGGGCACAGAAACTATTGGGGTAGAAAGATTTATCGTCCTGGAGTTGGTAAAGTTTTTCGTTGGAAAAATATGTCTAAATATTAAAAACAGACAAAAATATCCCATTTGGTATTGAAGGGTTAATATATTATGTTTGTATGCTGTATAAATAAAAATATTTATAAACCTAGTCGAGATACTGGTAAAATCTGTCTTAGAACAGCTGAGATGTCTAGGAATGATCTGCGTGAATGCGTAACAATTTAAAGACAAATAATTGTTTCAGATAAAAAATTAATACAATATTTTATTATATTATTCAGAATATAAATGTATTTTCTTATTTTTCATATAAATTTTCATCTAATTGACATTTTATTTACTATAAAAAATGGGACATTGTTTTTATTCCAAAAATAATAATTTCAAGAAACATAAATTTGACAATAATCAGTAATATTTCAATATATATTATCTGTATACTTATTTGTAATGAGGGACAACGTATAAATACTGAATCATGGATTCATTAGAAAACCTTGATGTACTATTTTTTGGTCTCACGAAGAAAATCTACAACATTTAAAATAGCTTTAATAATTACCTAGAAAACAATTGCAATTCCTCATAAACAATTTTCAATCACCGACAAACTTATTGAGATTATTTCATTAAATTATAGCTACCTTATTATTATCGATTTCTGAATATAGTAATTTACATTGGTTAGGATAAGTGATTGCAAAAAGTATTGTAAAATTAAAAACCGATTTTTCAGTTTTCAATTTTACTAAAACCGATTGATCGGTTTTTAATCGGGTTTTAAAAGTGACTGTTATTTTTATAATTTTGTAAAAATTTTTCAATTTTACCTTTTTTTCATTTTAATTCATGTATAAAAAGATAATATTTATTTAAAAATATAAAAAAATATAATTCATTAACAAAACAATATTAAAGTTTTTATTAGACAAATTCTGGAAAAATATGTTTTTAAATTTTATTAAAATGAGCTCGTAGAAAACATAAATTATCAATCGTTTCATCGCTTAATCGTGATCTCAGTTTTGTACAAAAGTTTCCGGACACGGAAAACACCCTCTCTAATTCCACACTGGTAGGAGGAATTGATTTTAAGGTGTTATAACAAAGATTCAACAAAGAAAGCCAAAATAATCTAATAACTTTTCACACTTTTGCTATCAGTAGAATCAAACGGTGGTGCAAAATTGAAACAATGTTATGATCATTTTCAATACCTATATCGAAATTGTAGTTCTGGTTGCCAGCACCTAAACCTGCATCAGCTAAATCTACATTATCTGAATCTTCATCACTTGAATGTTCTTCGTTTTCCGGCAAATCTGCAAGCAACTCCACTTCAGTAGATGTGTCATTACGGTACAAAACACTTAAGACTACTAACTGTATCCCATGCGCAAAACAAAATTGCTGAGAAGCATTAACTAGTTTTCCAACCTTTTTCATAACAGCGGCTCCGTCTGTGGTTATGCAAACAACATCTTTTTCCATCGAAATATTGAAAATGCTTAATTTTTGCAAAAGAAGGTCTACGCACCTTCCAGCAGGCATGCTTACTACAACACGGGTGAGACCCAAATTCCAAAATCGTTCTCCAGAATTTGAGTGAGCATTTATATTTAAATATCTTTGATTTCGAGTTGATGTCCACTCATTGAATGAGAGACTCAATCTTTCACCTTTCTGCTTATAGCTCGATATTTCATTAACAACTTCATCTCGTATTTTTTTTATGTAACCAAAATCATTTGTCTTATTGACTTAGGAGATTTTGGAATTTTCTGGAATTCTTTTGCAATTAGAAGTTTTCTCAAATCGGACGAAGTACAAAACATGGATAGTGGAATCCATCCTTTGCAGTCATTCTTGACACAATTGCTGCTAAAGTATCATCAGTTTGACTTCGAAAAAAAATTGTTATCTGCACGGTTTCGCGTAATGATGAGCAAATTGAAGATACAACTTCCATGCATTTTGTATCCGATGTCGTTCTTTTTAATGCGTTGGTATTGTGTACAGTTTTTAAATGTGAGTACAAAGAACTTGTTGATTTACCATAACACTTTAGCACCTTCATGCATTTATTACATTTTGTCGACTGATTAAGTTTGTCATGCTGGAAGAAATGCAATATATTATGTAACTCAGAACTCGTTTTACTTTTATCGGTACTCTGAACGTTTGATAAATACATTATTAACCAGGCCAAAAGTTTTTTTTATTTAAAATAATAAGTATTTCGATTCGGATATAAATATAATGATTGCTAATATCATGAAAGTCCACATTAGATTAATATGAAGCATGTGTTGTAATGTGTGTTGATTGTCAGTATATATATATATATATATATTGAATAAATACGTGAATGAGTGTATATATTATTACGAAGCGTAGTGCATTTATTATTAAGAAAAAAAATCTTTTTTTTATTGTACATGCTTGAAATATATAATACCTAATCAATGAACACACATCCATCCATATACTATCAAATAATGTAAAACTTAAGAAGTAATATACAATTATTCTGTTAAAATGCATATGTATTTGAAATTTAATACGTAAATTGCATATGTATTTTTAAATTTTGATGAGCTTTATCTATTGAATTACCGGTTGAATTGTCTTAAAAATTGTTCCCATGTCCCAGATCATATCTTTCTAATGAATCAAGAATCATGAAAATCGGTTCAGTAGTTTTGTCAGAAAAGGGACCCAAAGTTTTATGCTGGCCTATTTATATATAGATACATTAATATGTATGTATTATGAATCAATGTACATGACATCTCATATCTAATTTCACTATTATTTTAGCAATGTAAAAATGTGTGTTTTTTTTCAATAAAAACATTTGAAAAAATTAAAGCGACTAATTAATATTAGTATATTTATTTTCGCTATAAATTTTATATGGAGAGCAACAAAAAATAACATTAAAAAAATATTATAATTTAAGAATAGTAAAATTTTGAACAACTTTCTTTTATTCTTTGTTTTTATTTATTAGTGGTTATATACACTATTAGACACGATGGGAATTGCTCTTTATTCTATTCATCCAAATGTTTATCAAGTTTACCAAAATTTTAAGTTACATTGCTTCAATTTATTGGCGATCTTCATACCAATTCACAAACTCTTTATTCAAGAAACTGGGAAGAACTTGATCATTATTCCATTATATGTATACCCGAAGACTGTCGAGATGTAACGCAAGAACTAATCAAAATTTAATACCAAAATCAGTGGCTTGATCACTATCCAATTAAATGAAAGCAACAACTTAAGTAAGGTGTTAATGAAACCACAATAACATTATATCTAAAATAAAAAACAATTAATAAATAGGCTTGATATCACTAAATGTTTATTGAATGAAATTGAAATTTTTGAAGTCATTTAGGAGGAATATAATTTATTTTATCGATTTTCTCTATTTTTGTTTTGTGGAGTTAATCGATTTACCAAATGAGCAATACACATTTCACTTGTTTGGTACTGTGATTTATTTATCATATCCATTATTTTATTCTATTACTGATATATTTTTATTTGTTTATTCCATTATTTAGCATTATTTACCTGTTATGTAGTTAGGAGTTTTGTTAAGTTCTGTTCAATTACCAGTAATAATTGGGGGGGGGGGGTCTTGGAAATATATTATATAATATAAGAATATGTTTTGTGATTGTTTGTGTATGTATGGAGCCAATCAAATGAAGATGATGTAGAAGTTATAGGACTTGATAATTTCTTTGGATTCAGAGCTAAACTGAGAATTTTCCGATTCAGTGAGAAGAATTAAAAATATTTAATCGTGAGACTGAATACTCTTGTAGAACTTTGTTATCATTATTTCCTTATCTTTCGAATAACTTTATCAATAATTCTATTCCTTTGATTTTTCCTTTCTATTTCCAACAACTAATAATTCCTTTTATTTCGTTTGTGTTACAATAAATATTATATTTTATTTTGCACTTCTTTTCTATTCCATTTACCAATTTAATAACGATGTCAATATTTTCCTTATGGTTTCTATTACTACCAACCTTAGAGATATTTCTTTTCAGAGATAAATTTTCTGTTTTTTATATGCCTTGTTATAACGAAAATTTCCTTATTTTTATTTTTGTTTTCCCAATCATGTTTTACCTTGTTTTCCTTTTTATTTTTCGACAATTAATAAATTAATTTTATTTTCGAATTAATCAATAATTGATTTTTCTTATTTTAAACTAGTAAAAAGAAATATTTCGATTTTAAACTTTATTAAAACTATGTTTAGATTTATTTCAAACGAATATTTTATGAAACTTTGATTTTTTATTAACTACATTTTCTGTTCATAAATTTTTAACTATAATAACAATTAACAAAAGCAGTATCTTTAATTGGTAGTTATCTTCAATGATTTTATTGATCTATTGTTACCCAATAAGAAACAGTTTAACATTATAATTTGACATCCAGTAATGTGGCTTGTGTTTAAATATCATAATTCTTTTCCTAAATACTCTATGAGGCCATGGATGAGAAATATAATGTAACATTCAAATACTATAAAAAATAGCAAAATTTTAAACATTGTTTCAAAATCAAGACTATTTCGAAAAATTTATGGCTAAATTCTTTATTTTAATGTGTCCAACAAATAAGTAAAAATAATTTAATTTTATCAAGTTAATTCACGTACAAATGTCTGTACATTGATATGAGTAGTAATAATTGAGTAACAAATGAATAAATACCACCAACCTGGATGTTATAATGTCGTTTCAAATTGTTATGCTGACTCCAACTTGACATGCGATATTTTTAATGAATAAAAAACATTTTTGTTTATTTAAAAAATATTGTGTTAGTATCAATCTATTAGTGTGACCTTGAAATTTAGTAATGTTAATTGTTCATTTAATAGTATTTCATTTTGATTATGTTAATTTTATAGTTCACTTATTTATAATTGGGTTCTGATATAAATCAAAACCAATTAATTAATATAATCGAATTAAAATAAATCTCTGAAATTTCAGGATCACATTAATAGATGAAAAACCATATGTACTTTCATCAATATATTTTTGGAATCCCAAGAATTTCTATGATTGGTTTATTGTTTTAATTTATAATACATTACTTAGAAAATCAATAGTTTGATAAGGTATCTGACCTTGAAGGACATTTGAATTTTAAAAAGGCTTTAAAATTTCAGTTTTCAATAGGGGAAGAAAAATACTAAATTAATTCCTGGTATTTAACGTTGCTATTTTCAATAAGCATTTTCTCAACAGACACCAAAGTGTATTAATTACGGTACATTTAACCATAAATTAATGTTTATTATGTGACATAATTAATTTATATATTTAAAAAATAAACATTGTATTTATAAACAAATTTGAATCAATGAATATATCGATGTTTTTTTGATATTCAAAAATTTTCGACACTGCCTTTTTCAAGTGATTTTGATTCATAGTCAAGCTTTTTAATAAATACACTGTCAATTGAAAAGATATCAGTTGTGATGAAATTTTGATTTTGAAAGGCATTACCGAAAATTTGTGAATATCAATAAAACATCGATATATTTACTGATTCATAGTCAAGCTTTTTAATAAATACAATGACAATAATTTTTAATAATATCGTAAAAAAGATCAAGGAAACATAAATTTGTTTGATAATTCTTTTAAACCAGATCGACTTTTCCAGCATTTGTTATTTTCTTTAAAATATTTTTATGATATTTTTAATGTTCAAATTTTGATAAATATTAAAAATATTAGAGTTATAAATTATTTATAATACTAGAAATTTTCAAAAAATTCATGAAATTGAAATGTTAAAATATTCATAATTAAATCTATGTATATTTTTAGCCTAATACTTAATTTAAATTAATTAAAAATATTTTAATTAATTTAATACTTTTTTATTTTAATAAATTTATTTGATAAAAAATTTGAAATGTATATTTTGTCAATTTTAATGTTTATATAAAAAAATTAATATTAAATTAACAAAATATTTCTTATAAATTAGGATTAAATATTTGTTTTTATTTAAAAAAAATTATTATTGCGTGTCGAAAGAAAAAATATTAAAAGCCAAAATTGCGTTGAATTAATAGGAAAAATATTTTCTTATGATTTGATATGGGAAAATATATTTTATTTGCTATTTGTCATTGTCTGAAATTTAATATTCAACAACTGTGGAAGTGGTATTTTTAGAAGAAAACGCAAAAAAACATTTTAGCATAACGAACACATTTCAAAAAAACTTTATTTTTAAATAACCAAATATTAATGAGCTAATACTCAATCTGACACCTACTGGGCTTCCAATCTGAAAAACAATTCAAGTTTATATATTATTAGTAAAGTTTATATTATAAAAATCAAAGTATAATTACACATATACAGGTATACCTCGGGTATGGTTCCAGACCACCGCCGTAATGAGGATACCGTCACAGTGCGAGTCACTTGCTTTTCTTCACTCATTTAAACATATAAACACCTTAAAACTTGTTTACACTATCATTTTTTATTTGCGTAATAGCACTAGGCTAAAAATAACACTTTCAATTTTAAAATAAAATAAAAATAATATATTTTAGCTTTAAAAACTTTATTTATATCATTGAATGAAGGTTAAAGGAGATAGTTGAGACTCGTCATCTGACGCTTCAAAGAATCTAATTCTCTTGCTTGGTGGAGAGTCTAGAGTTGATGTTGATGATTGTTGAGGCGATGATGGATGTTACATGATAGGATTTGAAGGTGCGGTTATTTGGACACTGGCTTAAAATAAGATGTCAATGACGTTTGCTTCATTGAGCATCTTTTTCTCTCTCGAAGAACATCAGTGTAGCATGTGATGTCGTTTAGCAATCTTTTGCCAATTTTCGAACTTCTCTCAAAGTTATTGTCAATTTTGACTCTTATTTTCACTAGTCTTATGGGCCATACCTATATGGGTCTTGCCTATATTGGCCATGCATACAGTGAAGGTATGTATACGTATTATAAATTGTATCGTATTAACACAATTGTAACACTATTAAATTTGGCTGTCAAGTGGAGAGCGATGCGTGTGTTATGAATGCTGCCTTCAAACTGAACACCGCATGGAAAATTTGTTGATTAAAAGGTGTAAAAGCATGGTTGCTGTAAAAGCGAGAGAATCGCCGTATGAGCGAAGCGCCGTAAAACGAGGCATACATGTATAGTTAAATAAAATATATTTTAACATATAACAAAAAATACAAATGAGTAGGGTGATGAGTCCTACTTTGAACTCTAGTCTTTCTAATGACAAAGATTAAGATAGTCATTGCGAACATTTGGCGATATTTGAGGATGGTAAAAAGGATATTGAGGTGGAATTTTTTTTTCAAACCAATAGGATATTTGGTTCACTTTTTTAGTTCAATATAATTGGCACATTGTTACGTTAGAAGTTATATAACAACTCTAATTAGTAGAAGATGTATGGATGGTGAGATATTTTTATAATAATTATTAATCGTTTTTAATTAATTATTTTATGAAATTAATGTTAATTACTTAACCCTATATATGCACCACACATTTTTTCAGGTTTTAACAGAAAATGTATACATTGTTAAATACATATTACACGCAGAATCACAAATAAACAGAGGAGGCCATGCTCGAAAGATAAATTGGAATTTTTAAAATTATTTTCCCTGTATTTATTGTATACATTTACACAATTTATAACTAAAAGTTAAAAATTATGCTGTGCAGGGTTAATTAATTTTAATTGTTTTATGAAATTTTTAATTACAATACTACTAATAAATTGTCGAAAATATTTTTACAGAAATTTTCAATGAATTTTTTTTAATTAATTTATTTTTTATTATATATAATTATTATTTTTAAATTAAACCTTATTAAATCAATAAAGAATTATAAAAAGAAATAAGTCATAAAGATTCTATGAAGTAAAGATCAAAAGAACAAGGTATGTATAAGTTTTACTTATACCAGATGCTTAATGCTTATGATTGCTCGTGAAAGGGGATAAAGTGCATGTTCAAATCACAACTTTCTGTCAATTTGATCATTATCATTAATATTTTATTATCATTACTAATTATTATTACTTAATTTTTATACAGGAAGGACGCAATTTTGATAAAACCAATAACTCACAATCATCCATTAAAAAAGATCAAATAAATTATCCAAATAAATGTGCTCGTTGTTCTCAAACTCCCGACCGAGTTTCTAGTCTAAATGATTTAACCGTTGCCCAGTTAAAAACCGAATGTCGACTTCGTAGTTTACCTAGATCAGGAAATAAAAGTTCGCTAATTGCAACTCTTACTCCTTTTAAAGAAGAAATTATTGCCATTGAGAATGCATGTTCCCATATCACAACCCAAACCCAGTTTTCATCAAATCACAGTTCTTCTTCGAAACTTCAGATGAATGACAGATCAATCAGCTTGCCGACAGAATACTATGAAAATATTTTCCAGGAACCCCTAAATAATCTAGTCACACCGCTAACTTTCAATGTAACATGTTTCAGTGGGTCTATTTCTGATCTATCATTCGGCTCATATCCAATTCTGATTAGGGAAAATAATTGTTCTGACGCACAAAATTTGAATACATCCGATAAGTTTAACCCTACCACGCAATCATCAGACATCTCAACAAAATCTCCAGAACTTGTCAATATGTCTGCGAATTCTGATTTACAGCATCAAATGGCTATGGACTCATCGTCCATGTGTTATTCAAACCAAGCTGAAAATAATCCTCAAATGAATAATATAGTATTTCATCCACCGACTAATCCACTTTTGTTTTACAAGTTACCTACATTTTCAAGCCAAGAACCAGCATTTATACAAACAAATGGACTCGAAATGATTCAATTAGTTCAACAAGAACTTCTTCGAAATATAGAAGTAAAAATATTGTTGTTGCAATTTTATTAATAATTATTATCAAATTAAGTAAAATATCTTTCATCTAAAAAACGTATTCACTTTTCATTTTTATGCGTGATAAATAAACTAATATTAATTGACTAACAATTGACAAAAGCTGTACTGAAAATTTGTGTTAATTAGAAACCAGTTAAAATCATTCATCATTTTAAATAAATTAATTAAATTTGTTGGAAACGCTAAGTTAGCCATATGTTGTTCACAAATGAACAACAGATTTAAGTTATTTGAGGGGGTGTTAAACACTGGAAAAGAGCAATCTTTGATAAAAATATATAACTCATTTGCGAGGAAAGCTCAGATAGAGTAAATCAGCCATGCACAACCTTTTCAACGCTGTGGGCCGCATTAGGAAATTAATAATTGAATGTGGGCGACAAGACAAATATAAGTAATCCGCCGTTGTATTGTCATTCGGTTTAAATTTAGTGCTTCAAATTTCGAGGTGCATTTGTACAACATATTTTTTTCGATGCCACGATAAAGCAATTATTTACAAAATCACTACCAGTATACGGTCGTGACGATTTAGCTATTAAATGAGCAATATCAAAGCTTACTTCAACTCCTTGCTCTGCGGACTCATTGCACTTTTTAAAAATATTTTGTTATGCTTGTAGTGATTGGACCATTAAAGTAATTTGTTGTTTTCTTAAAAATCAAAATCAAAATGTTTAGTTTGAAAATGTCTTTTTAAGTTATAATCTTTCGCCACAGCAATTATTGCCATACAAATTAATCATATAATGTTACCTTTATGCTCGAAAAAACAAAACTTTTCAGTCCACTGGTCTTGGAATACTCGTCTTTCATCTTCTAATTTCCGTTTCTTAAGTTGTTTTGATACAGACATATTATTTTTTAGGACCAAATTATAACAAAAAACTGAATAAAACTATGCGAAGTACAAACTCAGACAGAAGAGTAAAATTAATTTCTTCCGTTAATTTAAAATTTTTATCACACCATTTAAAAAATTTTGGGTTTGCATGGAATACTGAGATTCATTTTTTAAGTAATAACATAAAATATATCAAGCAATTAGAATTCATTTTTTATATATGCGGACATAAAAAAATCTCAACCAGTAATTGAGAGTAGTTTTTTAGTCTCGTCTCATTTCATATCGGATTATTTTCTTATGCATTTCAATGTAATTGCATAATTTCACAATTAGTATACAATAATTTTTTTTATTTAAAGATACAAATTATAAATAAATTAGGGCCGCAGCAAATATAAAATCTGGCCGCGGGTTGTGCATGGCTGGTGTAAATAGTGTTTTCCAGTCTCACGCTCAATGGCTATTTTGCTGGATAAATAAAGCCCCCAAAAAAATAAATCAAAAATTGTCTCATTAAAAACCAATAACTGTCACTCATCATTTGTTAAGGATTTTTAAAAAAAATTGATTTACTCTTTGTGACACTTATTCAGAATTTTGTACTAATTCCACAAATGACATCGCTGAACTTGAAACTAAAATTGTATATGAATTAACAAATATCTCTCATCCAATTATTGTAAACCGTGATAATAATATTGTTTCCCGTCGATGACATTATTGTTATGACATTCCTATGTAGTAGTTATACTGAAATAAATATTTTTTAATTTATACAAATATATTTATGCAAATAATTAAGTTGCTATTTACTTTTATTGAATGAATGGCGCAATGATTGATTTGGAAATCCATTAAGGTCTAGGTTGTTACTAAATAGTCTTTCTTAAATTTTTAGGCCGAGACTGATGATTTTTGGAATATTTTTTATGCTACTAGTCTTAATAGTAGAAACAAAACATAGTTCACATTTACTTTTAATTATTTTTTATACAAAGATTTGTTAACATCATAAAAGGATATTTCCTGATCACCTTACTTATCTATAAGAATATGACAATCACCCATGAACATAGTTTTGAAAACTTTTCTTTTAAATTTTCAACTTTTCAAAATTATTTAATAATAAATGATGACTTAATTTTATAGATAAAAATAATTTAATTAAATTTCCATTGATTCCATTCATGTTTTGTATTAACGTAATTTCTTGTTTTTCACCTGGCTCCATATTATTTTCCTTAATAATACCCCAAGAAACTATATTTCCTAAATTTCATTGTAAAGTATTATAAGAACTTTTTTCAATATTCACCACTGATTTCTTTTCAATTGACGTATTTATTAAAAAAATTGACTATGAATCAGTAAATGTATCGATGTTTTTTTATATTCATGAATTTTCGGAACTGTCTTTTTCAACTGATTTGACATACATACAAACATCCTTATTTATTGTAAAGGTTGATAAAAATGATAAATGAAATTGTAAAAAATAAAGTTGAACCCAAAAACTGTTTATTTATTAAAAGATTAATAATAAATATGCAAACTATCCCTACATTATTAATATTATAAATGTCAACAAGCCATATGTCAATGTCAATTACAGAAATAACTTCTTCTATCCTTATGAAGTACAAAATAGGCAATAATTTTTAAACCCTTTGTTCCTGATGGGAAAAATAATTTAACTCTGATTAAAGATTTGAGGAGCCCAGTTAGTGAAAAACAGTAAATAAATAGATCATAATGAAAATGTATTTATTAAAAAGACATCAGTGGTGAAAATTGAAAAAAAGTTCTTATAATACCATAATGAAAACATTTCCTTAAGCCTAAATTTGATAAAATTAAAAACAAGTGAGTAAAATCTATAGTTTTGCCAAACCTCATTAAAACAAAAAACGATGAAAATAAAACAGATATATTGTCAGTTCATAATTCATGCCATCAAAGTTCTGTAACAGACTGTGTGCATTGAGCAAATGACCACACGTTGCTGCCAATTGATTTTTTTTATTATTTAGACTTGATATTTTTAGAATATTCAATATGTAAATTTGGAAATATATTCGTTGAAAAAGAATTTTATGACGCGCAAATTTTCATCGTTTAAAACAAATAAAATATTTTAAATTGCCATCCATCGCAAAATAGTGGGATATTTTAGAAAAATAATTTCTTTTTTCTTCTTTGATTTATTTTCGTTTACAATTTTAATTATCATCATTCAGTTTTCTTAAAAGTCAATGTTTTTTGTCGATGACTTTTTCAAATGTGTACTAAATCCAAAATAATTAATGTGAACGCTGAGTATAAAAGCTGAGTTAGACTTAGTAAAATTTGCTAGTTATGGTGGGTGAACAATTTCGAATTATTGAGATTTTAAAAAATTATAAGAGATATTTATAGACTTATGTTAAAGTGTGGATTTATTTGACTGTAATTAATAGAACTCACTTGTCAAATTTGGTCACACTTTGTGTGATTGTTCATATAGTGTTCATAAGAAAAAAATCTGTTATTTGCTATGTATTGTATTATAAAATAAAAACTTCACGGAGTCAGATTAAAAACTTAATCCTTCCGAAATTCTTTAGAAAACCAACAGTACGCTTCAATTCCATTTTATGTGGATGATTTTCTTTTGAAATATATAATATTGTTTTAGAGGTGCTTCATGGTTATTTTTATTTGATGTTTCCAAGTCATTTTATGTATCTTCTTTCATTTTAATCTATCTTTGATTTTGTTCTTGTTTTATTTTTACAATAATTTTTAATAATATAATAATTTAATAATAATAATAATATATATATTATTTTAATAATATATCGTATTTTCGTATCTTAATGTTAAAATTTTGATAAATATTAAAAATATTAGAGTTATCAATTATTTATATTGTAGAGTCTATATTCAAAAATTATATGACGATAAATAAAATCGTAAGAATATTTAAAATCAATTATATTTTTAGAATTATTATTATTATTATTATTTGTATTTATTAAAAAATTGACTATGAATCAGTAAAGATATCGATGTTTTTTTATATTTACGAATTTTCGCCAAGGCCATTTTCCAAGTGATTTACATATGGAATTATGATGATGTTAAAATTGTTAGTATATTTTTGTTATCAATTCTTTTATAGAATTATGAATTATAAAAAGGCCAAATTCATAGTCAAATTTTAATAAATACAATGTCAATAAAAAAGAAATCAGAGGTGCAAACTGAAAGAAGTTCTTGTAACATTGTTATTATTATTATTATTATTGTTACTATTATTATTTTTATTATTATTATTACTATTATAATTTTTATTATTATTATTATTATATTATTATTATTATTATTATTATTATTAATTATTATTATTATTATTATTATTATTATTATTATTGTTACTTTTATAATTGATTTATTATTTATTTAGTGTTTGTCTCAAATTTACTCTGACCAAGAACCAGAGATTCCTCCAACCACCCTACAGCACCAAAGATATGTGCTGGTGAACTTCCTCAATCAATTAATCCAAAAAACTCCAGCATTTAATAATTGCAATCAATTAATAAATGACCAGCAGAAAATCAATCAATGGATTAATAATTGGTAATTTAATTGATTAGTTTTCTTTTTTTTGTTGAACTGTCAAATGATTTTTTTTTTGGATTTTTTAGATTGAAAAAGAAATCTAATTATATTAAAAAAGAAATTTTTTTATTTGGCTTTTTTCTATTTTTACAAATAAATATAAATGTGACAGCGATAATTTTCAATTAAATTTCATTTTATCTTATTAGTTGTGAATTATGAATTAATAAAAAAAATTATTGAAAAGTTTTCAAAAAATTAAGTGAATTAAAATATAATTTTTCTTTGAAGAAAAAATTTAAAATTTTAAAAGGAAAAATGTTTTAGACATTGATTTATTTCGAGAAAAAAATCCCCAACTGTGAGTAGTAAAAACGCTAGAAAATAATATCATACTATAAATTATTAATATACTGATATTCATGGAATAATTTCCTCCCAGAATCCCATGCAATAATTGTGAATGACAATGATGCAGGAAGCAGCAAAAATGTTGTATGCATGTAAAATTTGTTGAAAATATTTCCCAGTAACTATTATAAATATGGAACCGTGATGATGTTATAATTGTTGGTATATTTTTGTTATCAATTCTCTTTTTAGAATTATGAATTATATTTATTTTAATATTTTTAATTATTTTTTAATTATTAAATGTTATGGTCTTATTGTCTTTTTCTGTAAATTTTTCAGTTTTGTCTCCTTAATCACATTTGAAATTAGGAGAGATATCCTTATTTTGGTTAGGAAATACAATTCAAAACTTTCTGGGGTTTTTTTTACTAAGGAAAGACCATCAAATCATTGTCCTTCGTCGAATAAAATCAGTTAGTCTATTAACTCGCCCAGTGGGTTTGTAATCGTTATTCACACAATTAGTGGTCCTTTTGTATTCATTTCGAGCTTTTCATAGACTCAAATTTTCAGTGAATTATTTTTAATATATTTTCAGTGTATTTCTTATTGTAACTAATTAAGGAAAATTTTGTAGATTTATCTTATTTAAACTGGGTGAGTTGTAGAACTTTTATATACGCGTACATCTTTCATTTTATACATAATAAGATCCGCTACATAAAAATATATGTAAACTTTATGACAATGTCTTGAAAATAGATTGAAAATAGCAATAAAAGTTTGATGAAAATAAAATCCCAGTTGACAAAAAGGTTTAATGAGACATTACGTAATGAATAACAGACACTAAACCACTATTATTTTGACTTCAACAAGGTCCTTTTGGGTGCTAAAATGGCTGTTAACTTTAACAAAGTAGTCGACGAGCAGATTTATACAGAAAATTTTGAAAACTCGAAAATAGAATTTAAAACAGTTCTTTGCAATGACAAATTGACTGATGATCTACCTTGGTGAGAAGCTTCAATAGCCTGTCAATTTCTATGTCTATGGTAGGATAATAACACCCACTTGTGGTTAATAAATATTCTCTATACAATCTCTCTATGCCGTAACCATTAGTTTCTATATTTCCATTTCATCAATTAAAACAAAATCAGCATACTACTGTAAATTTTAATGAGAAACAAATTTTTCTACTAATTTGATAATTTCTATTTTTAGTACGATTTCTATTTTCGGTTGATAATCACTATTAATTTTACGGAGAAAAATATTAATTTATACAAAGTAATTAGTCTAAGTGTTTATAGTAACATTTTCCCTAGCGTTACATAACTAATTTTATTTAAATTGCCTCTTAGTTTACTAGCCTCATAAAAACAACAGGCCTGATAAACATTGAATGGGAAAGCCGGTGAAATGTCAACATTTTGCATTTAGACTTTCAATGGATTCGGTGGAGTTTTAGAAATATAATTTCATTCAAAATACATTTCAATACCTTTGTAAATAATATAAATTTAAAGCTGTCGACTAATACAATTTTCCCAAAAAACAATTTTATTATAATTAATAGACATACCCTATAAAGACGTAGCTTGTCATTCATTTGAGAGAGTTGATACTTTTACTATATAAATATATGTTGGGGTTCAATAGGAGAGGCACGAAAATGAAGTGAAAAATCAATAAAAACACCAAATTCACAGTAAAAATTTAAAGTACAAAATATTAATTAAAAAATCAAAAAAAAATTTAAAAATGAATTTCCGGGGAAATTGGTATGGGCGGATGCTAAATAATGAGACTTAATTATAATAAAATAAAATCAATGGGGGTCCCTAGAAGGAATAAATTACAAAAAACAAAAATTAATTAAAAATTAATTAACTAATGGAGAACCCGAGACAATGAAAAATTCGAGCGATTTGAGAGAATCTGAATTACCCATCAAATTAGGAAAGGGAATTTAATTAGCCGAATAAAATCAAATTGAAGCGAGCCGTCAAAGAAAAAGGGGCAATTTCCTTAACGCGAATTACAGCTACAAGAGGAAGCCCGGGGGGGGAGTTAGATCCAGACTAATTTGTCAAAGTAAAATCAATTACAAAATGGGTATAAAAGCAACCGGCAAGAAAACAGAATTGCCAGTTGGTCGAAGAAAAAGAAAACAAGAAGTTCAGCGAGAGCGATCAGAAAACGTTAAAGTTAGTAGCAAATAAATAATTTAAATCGAACGTACCAGAAAGGGACATCTCCCGTTGGAAGATTTATCCCTGTGTGAGATTGATAGTCTATTGAAAAGTGCAGACCAAAAAGGGTTGTATCCAGTGTGGTTGAATTCATAAAAAGTGTAACTACATCGGTCTTAAATAAAGATTTTGTGTGGGGTCGTTTATTTATTTTGAAAAAACACAAAGGAGTCAGACAGTAATACCGACTTACACAAAATACCCTTATATATTATTTTTGGGAGTTAAATAGAAAACTTGTAATTTTTAGCCAAAAAGAATTTAGATTTATTAGCCTAGCCCCATTAATAAGATGACAAAATAATAAATTAAGTATTATCTTTCAAGTCAACATAGTGGTTGTCACCATATAAAAGTGAAGTGATTATCAAAGGGCCAGAATAAAATTTTAATATTTTTCGTACCCCAAATGTGATATCGACAGTCATTTTTATGACGTTATTGTGTAAAATAATAGTAGAATATTTGTAGAATGAAGCGTTTGACGTTTGCCTACTCAAGATATTGTTGACGTAAAAGGATATGGTCAATAATAATAATTAACGGATACTAATGTCCCTTACTCTAACATTATATATGCAAAACCAATGTTATATTACGCAAATTCTCCTTAATTCTTAGGCATGTGAAATAATAAATTAATACGTATTGCTTGTCTATGTATTAATAGACAAAGCCCAATGTGATTGTGGGAAACATCATGTTTTTAACATGGAGAAACTATGAATTTGCTACTTGATACTGACATCATGCAAATAACAATAACATTAACTCGCTTCAATTCACATTTTAAACTTTGCATTTCTCTTTTCATTTTTGTTATTGTTACGCTTCTCTAGCTATTTCAGTCTATTTATGTTTAAGAGAAATAATAATAATAATAATAATAATAATAATAATAATAATAATAATAATAATAATAATAATAATAATAATAATAATAATAATAATAATAATAATAATAATAATAATAATAATAATATAGGAAATAATAAAATCATTATAAGAAATAAATAAATAATATTAACAATAATAAAATATAATGTATATAAAACAGAATTGAGAGCACAATTTCTCTGGTGCAAAACTATTGATTTAATTGATCGAATCAATATAAATAGCGCTTAAAATATATTTAACTGGAATAAAAAAGTGTTTTACTGCTTAATAAAATTTATACGGTGCAAGGCCGTAAAATGTGGAAAACAGTAAAAATTTTAACTAACTATATAACTTTCTTTTCAGCAAATATACAGTTATAGAAATTATAAATTATAAACGAACTCTAACAATTGAGAATAAAGTCTATAATATATAATATTCGAACATTATTTTATAATATTTCTAGCTATAAATTCTATAAATGATATTAATAAATAAGTCTAATTTAAACAAAAGTGTTTTTCATAGAAAATAGAAATCAATTCTATTTTGAGGAAAATTTAAATTCCACAATTATGCAAGTAAATAAGTAATCTTAATGGAAATTAATTAAATTTATTCTATAATTTATTTATTTATGCTGTACTTAGATTTTATTTTTACTAACTCTATCAGGGCTCTATTAAAATTACAATGTAAATATTTTCTTTTGCTTGTATTTAGTTGAAAATTTCAATCTAACAATGTCAATCTCATAAAATTTATAATTGTTTTAATCAGATTTCTTATAAAATATAATTATAATATGATTAAAACAATTATTTCAAGATTTTAGTTTTAGAAAATCTCGAATACAAACTGATATGCCATAACGCAACATGAAAGGGTTAAAAATATTAAATTGTATTATCATTGTGGGGAATTAAATGAAATATTAATTAATTAAAAATTAAATTATTTTATAAATATGATTTAAACATGATTTATGAAATTTCTATTGAATGAGTTTCCCTCCTCAAACAAATATTAGGTGATCCTTGTTGATATAGGATGGAGTTTGTTATTTATGTAAAACAGATATTGTATTTAATATTGGTACAATGAGCAGTTATTTATGTAAGTGAATGCTTTCCAGGCAATTGTTTCCGGGGACTCTCACTTTTTGATGTGTAAATTTTAGGCTTCTGTATGATAATTTATCATGTTATTGTTCAACCTTAACTATAGATTTTTTTTAGAAACTATTTTTACATTTTATCTACAACCTTTTGTGAATTTTATGTAAAGGGCTTTACCATGTTAGAGAAAAATAATGTTAAGGATTTTAAACATCGAATTAAAAAGTATGACGTGGAATTTTTTTGAGAACTTTCAGAGTTTTTTCGATCTATGAAAAATCGTATTTGTGAAGTCATATTAAAAAATGGCGGTTGCACTAAATATTCAAATAACAAATATTATATTTGTTGTTTATATGTTTTTCATTAAAAGATTCCTTTATTCACTTTCGAATTGAATTTTAAAAGTTTATTAAAAATGTCCTAAACTTTAAACACGAGTCTTATTTTATTCGTGAACAATTTCCATTTATTTTTAGTAGAAAAAACGGGTTGTCCTGTATATATAGGTTAAGTCTGCCGAAACCGCATCATAATTTTAAAGACAAATGCCAATTGGATCTGTTAATTCTTCTGCTAAAATAGCAGCAAATCTAAGGGCAAATGAACCCCATGGCAGCAACAAGAAAGACTGATTGGGGTTAGAACTTGGCCTGTTACAGTAAGAGCAAACGAAACCCTACAGCAGCGACAAGCTAGACTTGCAGACATAAGAACTCAGGCCGCTATGGAAATTTAAAAAGTTGCAGGATTTTCTTATGACATTGATGTTAATTACAATTTATATCCACAAGTAAAAGTTGGAAAAATGGACACTGTATGTGCACATTGTAATGCTTATAAGTGACAAGGTGAGAGCCCCAGGTTGTGTTGTTCAAATGGAAAAGTTCAACTTTCCGCTCTTACTACCCCACCGGAACCTCTAACATCATTGATGACCGGAACCACAGCTAGATCAAGATATTTCCTGTATAACTTAAAAAATTACAACTCGTGCTTTCAAATGACCTCTTTTGGTGCTTCTCAAATTATTACAGAAATAGGATTCATGCCAACATTCAAAGTGTAATGACAGGTGTACCATCTTGCAGACTCCCTTCTTCATTAATCTGATTCTGAACCTCAGTTTCTTCAATTTTCTTCACGGGAGACGATATGAAACAAGCCCAACAGAGATGTGTTTTTGTATTTCCTTATTCCAAAATTTTCAAAGAATTTAAACGAAAGATCCTCTAACACGTAGACAAAACTCAGTTTATGTTTCCACATCTTGCAAAATTAATAGTATGTTTATTAATGAATCTCTAACTCCATTTATTCTATGTTCTGAATTCCTCTACCAATTTTCATGTAATGGGTGTAATGCCACATACATTGGAGAGACTGCCCGTAATCTCTGCACTCGAAATAGGTATATCTGATTTTAACATCGCTGTGAAAAATTTGGGTAATTTGAGGCATAAGATTTTCAGTTATTAGTTTTTAATATGATTTTTAGCCTGAAGAAGAGGTCAAAATATGTAGTGCAATATCATTTGATACTCTTACTTTGTCATTTTTCTATTATTATTAAGAAAAATAATATGATATTAGTTTTTTATTTTCTAGTGTTAAAAATTTCAACATTGAATTATTTTAGCAGTTCATTTGATTATCAGATAATGTCCCAAGTATGTATGGATAACAGTAATGCAAATTCATCACAATCCTTCTTAGCCTATCTCCACCAGCAGCCATACTCAAGTCAACCCCAGTCAGATCCAATGATGCAATACGGAGAAAATGATCTACTCAATCTCATTACTGAAGTTGTTACTGAAGAGGAAATGAAAACAAATGGTAAAATAACATATCTTTATATCGCATTTAAATATATCTTGATTTATAAAATATTTGTGTAGAAAATGTGCAAAAATTTATTTTTATCTTTGTTAATATAACAACACCCTGTCAGCCTTATTTTTCTTACATCTTAACTTAAATCTTAAAA
>CAUHTR010000439.1:0-135183 GCA_959609185.1 Schmidtea polychroa | reverse complement strand
AAATTCAAGCATGCACCTATATTTAAATCATACATAAAAATACACATTTGCACTCAAATTCGTCATGTGAGCTGTACAGAGATTTGTATAAATTATTTAATAAGAGCCTATATGGTAAATCAAATAAAAAAAGAATTCCAAGTATTTTTTTTACCAACATATTTTTCAAATATTTTCGAAGTATTTTTATATTACATAAATATTTTTCGTTAATTAACTCTATTGTTAATGCTTTTGTTCATAATCTCTCCATCTTTTATAGAATACGAATATAAATTTATCTATTTTTGATAATATATGAAAGTTGTTATATTATGGCATTTGATGATGATGTTATTCACTCTCTCGTCATGTGTTAAAGCATATGATTTTAATTCTATAATATAAGTTTGTCTTAGTTTCATAATATATAAACAATGTTATATTATGGTGTGACCTAAATTTTAATTTAGAGACTTTGGAGCTCATTTCCATGGAAACTAAGCATTTTTTGTATATAAACACCATATATATTAGTAACCTACATAAAATCTTGAGTCGACCTAGATATTTTCCAGGAGGGAGTGGTCCAACGATGAAACTTCCATCTCCTGAAGATAAACAATATAAAAAGGGCGCTCCATTACTTCTAAGCCAAGGACATTAAGCGACCTTAAGCCGGTACTGGCCTTAAGCAACATAATCTGCCACTGATCCCAGTAAATGATGAGTATTACAATTTGTCATAGTGTTCAATAATATTCACTTAAAGTTAAAATTTTAAAGTAAAATGATTTTAAACTCTAACGGAATCTAAATTATATAGTAAAAAAAAATCTTACATTATATAAAGCTGTTATAATATTGTCTACCGCACTTGTTGCTAACATTATTAGCCATAAAATCCAAAAATCAAATTCATAAATGATTTGATGAGGTTTAAATTCTTTTGGCTGTCTAGATTTGTAAATATTTAAATGACAGTAAAATATATTTAGTTTTTACATTCAATAGTTTAAAAAGTAGAGATAATAGAGGTAAATAATAGAGACCTATTTAGCCTCCTCACACCCTGTGTACATTACAATGTACAATATTTTTGTCTATGTTTTGAACGTTTTCATTAATTTTAAGTTTAATTGTATTGAGTTCTCTTGTACATTGAAAAAAGTCTTAAAAATACAAAAAAAAGATTTTCCTCATTCTTTATGGCTCTGAATAAACTAATTTTAAAAAAGTACTTTCTTAATAAAAAATAAATTCAGGATTGGAGATTAATAGTATATAGAAAATGGCTAGCGAGTGCAATTACACTACTTCGTGCTGATTGGCTCGATTTGGCGACATGACTTTTTCTATCGGCAGATCAAAATGAACTACTCCCATAATCCTTTTAAGTAGGTTTCTTTTAAAGTGGAAATTTGATCGTATAAAAGTTTGTACAGGATATTGTGAAATCAATATTGTGAAATAGGAAGTCAAATGGTAACATAGATGTCCCAATGGAAGTTCAACTAGGACAGAAAACTGGTGTTGACTTAAAGGAGAAAAACTTCTTTGGTCTTAATTTTCAGTGCAAATACAGACCGTAATAGCGCGATCTATCAATCCATTTGATTTTTACAGAATTTGTAACAATAGTTGTCAGAAAAAAAACTAATTTATTTCTATTTATGTGTATGCAGGTAGCTTTGGAAAGTAGATAGTTAGTAGCCCATGGCAGCACGACCATCCGGTGTACCCTCCCTAGATAGAAAGGACATTGCTGCACCAATTTTTTTGCTTAACGGCTACGTAATTGCTGCAAAGACCTACGTTTATTTGTCTGGGATTTTCAATACAAAATTAGACTCTCGCTAAAAAAGCCAATGATTTCTGACTATAAAGAGGGGTCTCGATTGAACCTGGGATTTTCAATACAAAATATGACTATAATAAAAATGACATTTTCAAATTTTTTGTAATCCACTATCCCCTTGCGAGATAACTGATTTGACAGTGGACCAGACGATTTGAGGGCATAATTTTTAAGATTATTTAAACAAAAAATATTTTCTAATTCTGATTTTGGTATATTTAAACAATTGAAAATTAAAACAATCCTTTGTATGTCTCTTCACTTTTACACACTTGATAAAGACTGTGTCAAAATATCGTGTACCTTATATATTGTTTTAATCTATTGTCTTACAAATATTAATATGAAAATTAGTGAATTATGTTATTCTGTATTTTTATTCTATATTCAAAACACTTAAATTATCTTATCATTCCGTATACTGAAAACGAGACATAAATAGTACCTGGTAACTAATTAACATGATTAGAATAAAATATTTCATATACCCATCACAAGTTTTATTTAATTATACCGTAGAGTGCCGATTTTAATACCATGGTACACTATATGGAAAACGACAAAATTTTGATTTACTTTAAAATCCAAATATTATACCAGATACACTATTTGGTTTATTATACCATGGTTTAGTGTACCATGATATAATATTTAGCACTTTTTTAGCACCACTGGTACACTATTTGGGGAGGTATACTATTCGGCACTCTACGGTAATCAATTTAAAATATATAAAAGACTCTTACCGTTGTTGATATTTGAATATGTTGTAGTCTGTGCTGTCATTTAATGAATGATTTTCTTCAATCTGGAAATGATGAATTTAATAAATATTTCTAATGAAAAATTTATTAACATTTATATGGTAAATTCTAGATAAGTGTCACAGGGGTGAATCAATTATTTATAAAACCTATAAATTTAAGGAGTGATAAATATCAAATTTTGATTTGTTTTTGAAGGTTTGATTAAACCAGTAAAACACCCATTGAGTGTGGCACTTATTGAGAATAAATTAATTAATTAATTTTTATTTAAATAATAAGATAATAAGATACAAATTAAATAACTTTAGAGTATAGAACTCAGATAATATTTCAGATAATTTAATTAAATTAATTTTAAATGATTTAATGATAAACTTTATATAATATTTGTACCATTTTTGAGAATAAATTTAGTGAGGTCGAGATATGTTTGAAAGTTTTATTATTCACTAAACATAACGACTGACGAAATTAGAAAAATAATATAAAAAGCCCGATTGTCTTCAACAGTGGTTCTCAATTAATATAAAAGCGCGTAACACCATTCACATGATTTTTTTACGCGGAACACTGACAAAAAATACTTGCCCACAATGGTGACCAATCANTTTATTACTCATTGTTAAAGTAATAATGTTATTTTTATTATTATTTAATGCGATAAGGAAAATTGATGAGCCCGAAAGAGTCACCGATAAAAAATATGTGGCGGGACAATCGGGGTGCAAGCTGCGTTTTGTTTTGACGCGAATAGTACAAAAAAAGAAAATCAAATTAATATACAACAATTATTATAACACTAAAAAATTTTATTAACTAAAAACTAATATAAGGTTACTTCTGACAATATAGCTTTTCTTCAGTGATTAATCTTTGAGTAAGCTTTTTAAGTTCGAATAATAATGGGATATGGAAAAGTAAGTGTATGGTTCGAAATAATACGAGTATTTGATCTAATCCTTTGAGTAGTCGTTGGGAGAGCTTCCGAACGTTTAACTATTGGATCTTGAAATTTCCCAATTTACTTAATTCCTTGTTTAATAGCAGAAAAGATTTCACGGGAAATACCTGTTTCTTGTTTTGATAATTTTTAATTTGTTGTTATAGATTTTTTTTAAATTCAATTTTTTTCTATAGTGATAATTTACTATGGTAAATTGTAATTTACATTTATAACATACGGTTAACAAAATCAAGAAAAATAAATAATTACAATACATTACAGAACTTCCCCCTTTAAAACCGGAGGTTAACATTTAAACGGCTTTACATATTTACAGAGATAAGATAAAACATATGTTCTTGTGTTTTGTGATGATTTAGGTGGGTTTATGTTTTGTGTTTTACAACTAGCACTTTATAAAAATTGTACAACAAAATCTTGTGGGTGCATGTGTTGTTTATTTGAGGCAATCGCTATAACACTTTTTGTATTCTGGTGTGATTGTTGTGTTGTTGTCGAAAATTTTTGTTGAGTCTTTTTCGCTGAATCTGATGTGTTTCTGGTTTGTCTGTATTTCTGTTCGTTCTTGTGTTTTGTACTTTGGGTGGTTGTTTTGAGGGTTTAGGTTGTGGTGATTGTTAAGAGTTGGTGTTTTGTTTTCGTGATATGGTTTTAATCGGCGTATGTTTATTTTGATTTGTTTATTGTCTTTTAAAATTGTGCCAACGTTTTTATACATATTTAACAGTTTGTATGGGCCTTCGTACTTTGTTTCAAATCCGCTAGTGAAGGGTTTCTTTACTAAAACCATGTCTATTATTAGTTCTGTTTGGTTTTGGGTTTTATTATTATTTTTGTTTTTTAGAATACTTTTTAGTATGGGTATTTGTGATTCTTTAGCGGTTGTTTTTATCTTGTTTTCGTTTTCGTCCTTTAAGTTTGGTAGATTTGTATAGTGTCCAAAAACTGATTGGCTAGGGCTTTTGTTGTTTAGGCTTGAAGGGTTGTTTCGTAATCCTATTAGTATTTCTGGTAATTTTTCTAACCAGTTGTTGTTATTATTTGTTTTTGTTCTGTTTGCTTGTTTTAATGATCGGTGTAATCTCTCGACTTTTCCGTTTGATTGTGGATTGTATGCTGTTGTTCTGGTTTTGTTGATGTTATATTTGTAACAAAGTCCTTTGAAAATGTCGGATTCAAATTGCCTACCCTGATCGCTGATTATTGTCTTTGGGCAGCCATACCGGGCGAACCAGTTTAATTCTAATTTACTGCATATTTTTGCTGCTGATATTTCCTTTATGGGAATGGCTTCGAACCAATTTGTTTTTCGGTCTATTATAGTTAATAAGTACTTGTGTTTATTATTTGGAGGTAGAGGGCCGACTATGTCGATATGTATCGTTTCGAACGGTTCAGAACTTGGGAATTGTACAATTGTTGTTTTGAATTGTTTTGTTGTTATTTTATTCTTTTGACATTGTGGGCAATTTTTTACGAACGTTTTTACGTCCCTTCTCATAAAAGGCCAAACAACTTTGGTATGCAGAAGTTTGTATGTGGCTTTGTTTCCCGGATGGTAGATGTTGTGATATTTTTGGAGGTATTGATCGCGCAGTTCTGCTGGTACTACGATCCTTTTGTTATTGTCATTTGAAGTGTCGTACCATATGAGTCTATTTCTTCCAGGTTAGGTGAATTCATCCTTGGAGTTTCGATTGTTGTTTCTTTTTGTTTAGTTTTTAACTTTTCTAACTCTATGATGGGTGTTATGTTAAGTGCATTTATGTCAGTTTCTATTCTTGATAATGCATCTGCACTTATGTTAGCTGAACTTGCTATGTATTTTATTTTGCAATTAAATTGTGAAATATAGTTTAATTGTCTTATTTGTCTCGGTGAAGGGTTTTTCATGTTCATTGCGTTTATTAAGGGTTTATGGTCGGTATACACTTCGAAATCTTTTCCTTCCAATAGGTATTGGAAATGTCTGATTGTATCGTGTAACTCTAATAACTCCCTGTCAAAAGTAGAGTATCTCATTTGGTGAGTTTTGAGTTTCTTTGAGAAGAAAGCTATTGGTCTTTTTTCGTTATTTTCTTCTTGGAATATCGTTCCGCTCATTGCTACTCCCGAACAATCTGTGTTGACTATGTATGGTAATTCTTGGTTGGGATAGTTTAGGATGCTTGCATTTTTCAGATTTTCTTTTGCCTGTTCGAACGCTGTTATTAGTTTTTCGTTCCAATTTATTTTGATGTTTCTCTTTATTTTGTTCAGTTCATTGAGAGGGGCTAGCATTTCACTACATCTTGGTATGTATTTGTGATAGAAATTGATCATGCCAAGGAAACGTCTTAGCTCTTTTGTAGTTTTGGGTAGAGGGTAATTTTTGATTGCTTTGATTTTGTCGTCTAAAGGTCTTGTTCCATTTTCGTTTAACATGTGTCCCAGGAATTTTATTTCTGTTTTCAAAAATTCACATTTTTTTATGTTAATTTTTAGCTCATGTTTGCTTAATATATCGAACACATTTTTAATATTTTGTATATGTTCTGTTTTGTTTGCTGATGCTATCAGGATGTCGTCAAGGTATGCGACTGTGTTCTGTTGATTTCGTAATATTTGGTCCATGAAGCGTTGGAAAGTGGCTGCAGCATTTTTTAATCCGAAAGGCATTTTGTTATACTCGAACAGTCCTATGGGTGTGATGATTGCTGTTTTCTTTATGTCTTCAGTTCTGACAGGAATTTGATGATAGGCTTTTTCTAAATCTATTTTGCTGAAAATTTTGGGTTTGTTAAATCTGTTGATGATATCGTTTATTATTGGGATTGGGTATTTGTCGGCTGTTGTGATATTGTTTAATGCTCTGTAGTCTCCACAGGCTCGCCATTCGCCATTTACCTTTTCTTTAAGCATGAGGGCTGATGACCAGTTTGAGTTTGAGTGTTTGACGATTTGGTTTTCTAGTAGTTCGTCGAATATTTTCTTAGTTATTTCGAGTTTATTTTTGTCTAACTGTCTGACTTTTGCATGGACTGGGTTTCCGTTGCTAATTATTATGTGTTCGGTTATGCATTTTGTGTTGTTGTTTGTCTCTAATTTATTAGTTATATTTGCTGCATTTCGTATCAGTTTTGCGATTTCGTTAGGTATGTGCCAGTTTGTTTCTGTTTTATTTGTTTTTGCTTCACCTATTTGGGCTGTTATTACTCCGATGTCACAATTGATTTGTTTTTTAGACTGTTTATTTTTGTGGTGTATGTTATTTGAATTGTTTGGTATGACTTTTCCATTCTTACAGTCGACTAGTAGATTGAAGTTTGAAAGGAAATCTGCTCCTAAAATAGCTTGTTTGACTTCAGCGATAGTGAATTGCCAATTGTATTGTGTGTTGTTGATGGTGATGTTAATGTTTTGCTTTCCGAACGTTTTAATTGGGCTGCCGTTTGCTGCGCACAAATTTGCGGTTTCGGTTTTTGTGTTTTTGTATAGGTAATTCGGTAATAATGAAATTATTGAACCTGAATCGACAAGAAAATTGAGGCCATTGCTATGCACCGTGAAAGTTTGGCTGTCACCTAATGTCGGTGCTATCATTGGTGACTTTATATGTTTCCCGACTCTTCTTTGTCGAAGGTGCAGGGTTTGTTGCATTTGTATGCTTTATTCCCAAATTTATTGTGGTAGTAACAATAGTTTTGGTTTGTGCATATATTGGGGTTGTTCCCTGTTTTGTTTCTGTCGAAGCTGTTGCGGCTGCCAGATCGTGTATTTTGTCTGGGATAATTTTGTCTGTTTTCGTAATATTGCGTTCTCCTGGATTCTCTTCTTTGTAATTCGGTTATGTCCTTTCTTAGATTTTTGTTTTCAATAATTATTTCGTCGAATTTTGTTACCAGAGTTGAGAGGAGTTTGTTCGTTTCTGTAGTTTCTGAGCTATTGTGTACAGGTTTGTTTTCGTTGCTCTTAAAATAATTTTTGTTTTGGTAAGTTCTACATATTGTTGGGTATATTTCGTCGTTGATTTTGTCTGCTATGTTTGCCAGAGTATCGAGGTCTGCACAGTTGCTGGCAGCTAGAATCCGTCGTATTTCAGGTGGCATTGCGCGCATGAAAAGGTCTTTGATGAACTCTTTTGACCCGGTGCTTGTTATTTTTGGTTGCAAGTATTCGAGTTTTGTCTTTAGATTTCGCAGAAATTCGGACGGTTTGTCATTACCCATTTGGATATCTTTCAAGCAGGATTCGAGTAGTTCTCGTCTGTTTACTTTGTTCCGATTTATTAAAGTGTTGTATAAATTTTCGAAAGGATTGTCGTCCTTTGATATTTCCTCTATTCTATTGGCTATCTCGTTCAGGATGTTGCTGGGAAGGGCAGCAATTATGTGCGAACAAACTGTTCTTGATGATTTAATGCCTGATAGGTTTAATGTTAATTTGGCAAATTCTAGCCATTTTTGTGGTGTCCCGTTTTCGTCTGTGAAGAAATTTGGGATGTTTGCCTTGGGGTTTAGTATTGAGTTTACCGCGGAAGAATTTTCAGGGTTGTAATAATAACTACTGCTTTCATGTGTTGGGTGTGTGTTTGCGTTGTTGGTGTTTGGGTTGTACTGGTGGTTAATGTTTTCCGGTGAGTGAGCATTTTCATAGTTGTTAGGTATCTGTGTAGTGTTTGTCGGGTTTTGCTGGTTTGAAGCCATTTATTTGTTTTGTTGCAGTTTTTTTTTATTGTTTGCTGTGCAAAAAAAAATAGTGGTTTGCTTGAAGGATATGGCCTACTGTGTTCGGCCAACAGTGTCACTAGCCTTTATAGTTCTATAATAACTATTCTGAAAGGTTTAGTGATTGAAAGAAAACGTCGAATGCGAGTGTCGTGTTGTGTTTACTTTGCTTCTGACACCAATTGTTAAAGTAATAATGTTATTTTTATTATTATTTAATGCGATAAGGAAAATTGATGAGCCCGAAAGAGTCACCGATAAAAAATATGTGGCGGGACAATCGGGGTGCAAGCTGTGTTTTGTTTTGACGCGAATAGTACAAAAAAAGAAAATCAAATTAATATACAACAATTATTATAACACTAAAAAATTTTATTAACTAAAAACTAATATAAGGTTACTTCTGACAATATAGCTTTTCTTCAGTGATTAATCTTTGAGTAAGCTTTTTAAGTTCGAATAATAATGGGATATGGAAAAGTAAGTGTATGGTTCGAAATAATACGAGTATTTGATCTAATCCTTTGAGTAGTCGTTGGGAGAGCTTCCGAACGTTTAACTATTGGATCTTGAAATTTCCCAATTTACTTAATTCCTTGTTTAATAGCAGAAAAGATTTCACGGGAAATACCTGTTTCTTGTTTTGATAATTTTTAATTTGTTGTTATAGATTTTTTTTAAATTCAATTTTTTTCTATAGTGATAATTTACTATGGTAAATTGTAATTTACATTTATAACATACGGTTAACAAAATCAAGAAAAATAAATAATTACAATACATTACACTCATCTTCTGTGTCGGACTAAAGTTCATTTCTTTAAATAATAAATAAATATTAAAAAAAATTTTTTATTTCAATTTTCTTCTAAAGAAAATGGAATTTTGAGTTCATCTACAAACTGGTATTGCTAATTGTTAGTTGCAATCACATTTCATTAATTTTCATCTAGCATCAAAACTAAAAATAATAATAACAATTTAAATTCAAACATTTTATTTTTCACACAACGCGATTATTTAAACAAATAATCAACTATAAAATACATGGTTTTTGAAACTCTCTATATTTCATTCTCTTAACTTCAACATATCTTAGATATTATTACGTCTTCTCTTTAATCTGAAGTTAATGAATAGATAAGAATTTATATTGTAATAAAGAAATAAATCTAGAATTGACATATCAATATTTTTTAAATTAACCCACTTTCCGTGATTGGATCGATCTGAAATTTTGATGGTTAGAAAAAGTAGATTAATTTTGCCTCACAAAATCTGCGTGTCACATACAAACATCAGCGAAGTAAATATAGAGAGAATAAAAGCAATACCACTATACAATGTTATTCAAATATATTTCAGAAGTGTCGAATTTCACAAATTTTTTAATTAAATATAAAATCAAAATTCAGTGATCTATGACTTTAATTTAGATAAACCTAGGAAAATATTGAAAATCAAAAATAACTTTACCTTGATTTTATTTTTAAATCCTAACAACAGGACTCCAGTCAACAATATAACCGTACTAGAGATTGCCATATAACTATAAATCCATATGAGAGTACTGAAATAATATTAATACTAATAATAATAATAATAATAATAATAATAATAATAATAATAATAATAATGATAATAATAATAATAATAATAATAATAAATAATAATAATAATAATAATAATAATAATAATAATAATAATAATAAGGGTTTCAATTAAAAATAATATATTATTTTCCTCTGACGATGTCACAGCGATTATAAGAAAAAGTGGAAGATTTGCTGGTTATATGAAGTGAAAATTTCAGTCGCCACGCGGGGATTCACTGTCATCATTTGGTGAAAAAGAACTTTAGACCACAAACGACTTTTAAGAGTTTTTGGGAAAGAAATACAAGGTCTAATGTAAAGTGACAAGATATTTTTTATTGCTATGTGGGAAATAAGTGAGGGACAAACGAGGGAATTTGCAAAGCTGATCGAGTTACAATGACAATTTATCATCCTTTTCGGAGAACTATGGTGTAGATTTAAAGCCCACAGTATTCAAAAAGCATATCATCATTATCAAATGCTCTCATATTTATTTACAACGACTTAGAGGTATCTTTGCGAACGGATTTGCAAAAATATTTGATGACAATTTATCAGTTGGGCTAATTTAATAATTACCTGGGCTTCATATGATACTTCTGATATTTTAATATACATAAAAGTCATAATATTTTTGGCCTTTTTCGTCTTATTCATTCCCTCGACCATTTTTGGTTGCATTTCCTCAACAAAGTAAAACTTTATATTTTTGATTTCTTCTATACCATGAATCTTAACATTAACTGCAATTTGAAGAATGAAAGAAGTTTCTAATCTTTTTAAGATGGTGTAACTACAAGTAGAGTACAATATGGTGGCGTGCAGTAAGTAAATATTTTTGGGAAATCGAGTCCTAAAATGGTTCTAAATATTCAAGTAATGATCTTTGTCACTTGTCTCTCTTAAAAATATTTTAAAGTCGGTGCAGTTCAAAACAAACATCTTTCTATGGAATGTTTAAAATACAACCGCAATGCTGCTGAATGCACGGATTTCAACTCGTGTGATCAAGGAGATACAAGAATGAAGCTAGGAAAAAAACAGAAAAATTAAATTACCTTCCTTACAATATAAATTCAAAGAAAACCAAAATAACTCACAATTTCATATTAATCAAATAATGCTGTATGATATTTTGCAACAGCGTCGATAAAGCGTAACCTGAAAGGGTTACCCCAAATATCAGTCCTTTTCTTTCACTGGAAACCTATGAAAAAAAAAGATTTGGTGTAATATTATATCTCATTTAATAATGATTAAGTAATGATTAAATTGATAAATAAATTAATAATTTTAAACAATTAAATGATAATTTAAGCCTTTTGTTACAAATTATATATTTGATACAAATGAAAAAAAATCAACTATAAGATAGTTCTTGTCAATTTCCTTTGAAATTGGAAAGAGACTCTTTTAGTAGAAAATTCTTTTAATTGTTTAACATTTAATTAATGCTGCTACCAAGAAATCACCACTTTCTACTAAAATTTTTCAACATTTTCTACTAAATTGATAATTAAATTGATAATTAAACTGATAATTGTAGTGCCTCCGGTTTGTAAATTTTTATATTACAATGTTTCAAGTGAATTTCTGAAAAATACAGTGCCGAAAAATCGTGAATATTAAAAACATCGATATATTCACTGATTCAGTCTTCAAGCTTTTCAATAATTACATCGGAAAAGAAATCAGTGGTGAAATTGGAAAAAAAAAGTTCTTATATTATTATTATATATTATTATTATTATTATTAAGTGATGATTACTTGGTAGCAGCTTTAATAAAATTTTAAAACAATTAAATGATATTTAAAGCCTTTTGCTGCAAATAATATATTTAATACAAATGAAAAAATTAATGGTTAGGAAGCTTATTGTCAAAGCGGGAAGCCACGATGGACCATGCATTTATTTTACAACTTGCTGAATATATAGAATTTGAACTCTTGAATTATTTATAAAAGTCACAAATAAGAAAATTTCACGAAGAAACTTCATTTCGAAAGTCGTAGAAGGATTATGTCGCAAAGTCCATGCATGGTCAGTGAAACGTCTAACCGGCACACGCCTGTCTCCAAAAAACAAGAAAACTCCCAGATTAGCATTCACCACAACAAAACAAACAGCATCTGATCAAGTTATAATAAATTTTGTTGTGATCAAAGTGTTGGAACAAAAATGATGGTAATCACATGTATAATTTATGATGATTAATAAAACTATCCAGCCGGTTTTTGATTTATTTTCTAAGGTAAATGAACTTATTTCCATCAAGTATCCCTTTCCGTCATCATTAGAAAATCTGAACTTAAAAACAGTATTTCACATTGAGATACACGGTTAGATAAAAAGAAAGATCAACTATTGTTCTACAAAGTTTTGCGTTACAATAATATTGCTCGGGATTTTCCACTTTAAAAGGCAGAATTAGGTTCCCTTATCATATTGTAAAAGATTGATAACTTGTGAACTGCATTTATTACATGTGATATTCTACACTGAATTGACGTGTAGCGTGGTGTTAAAATTAGATGTCAAAATGACGCCTCTTGGCGGTTTTAGTGGTAATCAAAATATATAAACTTTTGAAAGGAAAGTCAATGAATAAAAAAGTAAAACCAGGAAGCATATGAACATTTAGCTAAATTCTAAGAGATCTAAAACGACTATCTTATAGTCGAAAGTTTTCTCACTTATACATATTTTGCCTTATCATTTATTACTATTATTATTGTTGATGACATCTCAATAATAAAGGTAAACAAATATTAGAGTGAACAAAATGAAGGTTAGGAGATATGTGTAAAATAAAGGTATGTTGTTCCAGCATTCTAAGAATCAGGAGTGAGAAGAAATGGAAATTGAAAAGCAAATAGTCAAATAGTGAAATAAAACAAGGTTTTAATTAATAATTAAAAGTAGGAGAAAAGAATTCCAAAATCAAAACTGAAATTAAATTTTCATATCCCGATAGGTGTCAGAGATACCATAGGAAAGTTAGGAGATTTCATCGAGGTAAAACTTGGAAAAAACGAAAACAACATTAGATGACCAAAAAGCGCCAGCAAATGACAACATATGAAAATCAGAAACACAAATTCAATCGGACAAGCGATGAAACTTAGAATTTGAAACAAGAAGCAGTGTGGATCAAATAAATAATAATGTTAAGGTAATGGAGTCAAAGCGGAAAGGCAATCAGAATGATTTTACAAAGTAATCAGTTCCACACCGGTCGTTGAGTTCTTGTATATTTGAATTTGTTACGATAAGTGCAATTTTTCACGGAGTATTACAATAAGCACTCGATAACAATTGGTTTTGGTATTGAATAATTGGTATCGTTGTATTTGTTATAATTATTTGTACTAATCAATACGTGTGTAAAGCCCGGAATTCGTTGTTATTGTTACCAGATAAATCACGCTTGGAATTAAATCAATTATTATTAATTTCACATTTCACCGACAACCCCAACATTATTATTATTTATGAATAATAAATAACTTTAGATACAGTGCCCAGAATGACTCCATATGCAATGCCAACGCCAACTCCACCAAGAAACCCATATATGACGATGATAAGCCACAAGCCCTTTTCTATCATTATCGTCATTAGACCAGTAGTTAAACTTAAACAATTATCATCTACTTCGTTTAAACCTTCAATAAGAAAGTACCAAGTCAAACCACCACCAATCAGGATAGTAGAGACTGTGCCAATTTTATTGTCCAAAAATCCTCCTAATGACATAGATGAGCCCACTCCCAATGACATGGCCCCAAAAATCCAAGTTGAAGTTTCCATGGTCACAATTAAACTTACATTAGTGCGATTAGATATATAATCAACTAATTTCCCCTCTATATATCCTATAAATCGTTGCCGTCCATATGAATGTTACATTAAATACAAATTAATACAACCTGTCGTATAGAAACCTCCAATACCCAATTGGGCAACAAATGCACCGAAAAGAATAATACATTTCCATTGCGTAATCGACATGAGTTATGAAAAGAAAAGTTTAAAATTAAAAAATTAAAAATTAAAAAAACTTTAAATTTTTAATAACAATAAAAAATTAATGAAAAATCTACACTAAAATTAATGATTAAATTGATGTATTTAAAGAAACTTTTAATTAAAATATTATTTTAAATTCTTAAAATAAATATTTTTCAAATAATGCATCTTAAATTTTATTACTGATTATTACTAATTAAGATTGACAAGGATTATCTTATAGTCGAAAATTTTAGTCTGCTATTTTCCGAATTCTTTGAGTGAAGATGACATACGATTTTAATGATTTTAAGTTTTCTGTCATGAAATAATTTTGGGATTCTAATAGTAGGTAGTTAGTAGTAAAATTTTTACAGCAACTCGTTTTTTTTGCTTTTTTGATTAAATAATTGCTGCATGGGGCTACTCATATTTTATTTTTTTCAATACAAATAAAGGTGTCTATAGAAAAATGGCCAGGATTTATCTGACAATTGAGCACCTCACGATGGAACCTGGGAATTTCAATAGAAAAAAGTGTCCTCACTAAGCATTATCAACCAAGTATTTGCAACCTGCTACCAGGTACTAACAACCAAGTAAAATATACCAAGTACTAAGCACTGTCAACTAGATACCATGTACTTACAACCAGATGACCACATGAAATTATTGGTTAAATATGAAAATTTTATCTTTAATTCCATGTGGTGTTGAGTTGACAATTATTCAATTTTTGATAAAAATCATCACTTAAAAAAGGTTTATTTTACTGATTGTAATTAAAAATATTTTTGAAGACTAATAAAAAATTAATTTAAAAAGCATTTGATAAAATATTTAGTTGATTGTAAGTAGTTAGTTGTATCTATCTAATTATTTAAGAGTTAGTTAGTACTTGTTTACTAACAGTACACTTGTTTACTAACAGAAACTGCAAAATCTTAACAGGATCGTTGTAGGTGGCTGCAGGAATTATGGAACTCAATGATTGCAACTCTTCAGTAAGCATAAAACCATCAAGATCTTTACTTTCGCAGGCTGTGAGCTTTTTCTCCAGATTCATATTGCAATTTAGTAGATCATTTTTTTGTAATTGATGAAATTTATAAAAAATTCCAAACGAGATATGATGCATTCGTAGTTGTTCAAATCGAATGTCCATCGATATGATTGCAAGATCAACAATCTAGTGACAAAATCAGTGCGAAACCTTTCTTGTGGATTTACAAATCCTTCATCTTCTACTTCATATTTAAATTGTTTTTTTTATTTTTCACACTCTCCTCTCTTTGAAAAGGGGTTCAACTTCTAAGTCCTTGGCAATCCTTGTACAATAGATTTATTGAGAGATTGTGTTAATTCCTTAATTTGGCTTTCTTGTGTCTCTTTTTGTTTTTTCTTTTCATTGCCACTTTTATATTTTCTGCCAAAATCGCGATCTCGTTTTGGTGGCATATCCGCTCAACTAAAAATTCAATTAATGGAAATTTTTAAATTTAAATAACAAATCTTATTTAAAGTTAAATAAAGTTAATTAATGTAAAGTTTACATTTTCCATTATGTGCCATAAATTGTCATTGGACCATACTGAAAGCCTATCCTGCTACTGAAGCAAAAAACTATTTTGGTTTCTAGAGCTGTTAAAAAGATAAAAATAAGTCTGATTTATAGTTTCAATTCGTTTGGAAATTATTTGTAGATGTTTTCAGATGGTTCAGTTTTCTTATACAAAAAAGTGAATTTTCGTTTTTTTTATACAGTAAAAATAATGTTAAGTCAAAGTGCGGGGCCCAAGCCGGTTGTCTTGTTCGTCTTGTCCTAGGGCCGGCCTTGAAATACAGGTTGAAAATTAATTATCAGAAAATTGAAATATGTTTTATTAATAATTTAAATATGAGTGAAAAGCAAAATGGGTGTAAGTCTATTGCAATTAACAAAGACATATTTAAAAAAGGCTGCGCGGTTATCCGGATGAACATCGCCTGGGCCATCAATTTCTTTTATGAAAAAAAATTTCTTTTGCGCAAAAATGGCACAAAAATGTTGAGCCATCGGACTTTATTTAAAGTCATAATATTGTTATTTCTAAAATCTAAAATTAGTTAAATTATTTAACACGCCTTTCAGGAAAGTCATTTGGAATCTGAGAAAAAATATATTTATTAAATAAAAATAATGAACAATAAAATCGATAGAAATAATGTGCAAATAAATCAATTTCCAATAACTGAATAAGGGGGAGCTTGATGTCAAGATTGGTATATAAGTGATCTGCCTCGGTACGTCAGTGTTATCAATGCAGCTGAATTATTATGATATCAAATTAATATGAATCACTTTATCAAAGGGTGAAGTTTAAAGTTTACATTAAATATAAACATTGACATGCATTAGAAAAATTAGACATAAATTAGAACGACTTAATTAATAATCAAATGGAATAATAAAAAATTCAAATGAATAAAATTCAAATCTATGAGAGTATAAAAATCATATTTCCATAATTATTATAAACAACCGCGATATCAGTTGAATAAATCAACCAATGATATTTGAGCGGGGAAATATAAAGGTTTTTCATTTGATGTTCATTTAATGTTTAATTATCATCATTATTTTATACAAAACAGTGGATTTAGGAATAAGAATTTTTTTATTTGGAAGAAGGGAGAATTTTCTATGAACAATCCGTACTTGTTTTATTTAATATTCTAACTGTTCAATGAATTTAATCTCAACAGAAAAATATTTTCAAATAATAAAAGCAGGGACGTAGCTAGGGGGCATAGGGGGCATTTTCCCTACCCCCAAATAAGCTATAGATTATTAAATATAAATTAAGGTACAAAAAATTTGAAGAAATTAAAATCAAACCGACTATTGCTGTGATCCAATTTTTTATTAAAATATTTATATTATTCTCACAATATTTGCTACTTTGCCGGTATCAGCTTGTACAGCGGAGCGTTTTTTTCATCACTTAAATATCTGAAGTCATATTTAAGAAATACCAAGGATGGAAAAAAGGTTAAACGGTTTGGGCTTGTTTTATATTCATCAAGACATTAAAATAAGTCCAGATGAAATACTTTCTGAATTAATGAAGGGATAAAGACGAATTAATATTATATTGTAATATATTCTATGTAATCGTTAATAATTAATAATAAATTTGTTAATTATTTTAAAATATTTTTTCTATTTTGCCCCCCCCCCCCAAGCTGAAATCCTGGCTACGTCCCTCTATAAAAGTAATATCTATTTTAATTCTTTTACAATCGTGCCGTGTTAATAAAAGTTAGTTTTCTTGCATGAAATTTTTCCTAATGTAAAACCTTAATATAAACCGATCTTTATAAAAATTTGGTTTTTATAAGGCCTCGTTTTATTCTAAGTCAAAGTAGACTCTATAATTTTCCATTGAAAACGAATGTCTAAAATTGTTACATTAGGAAACGAAAAGCTTATTTTTAAAAATTAAAGTTCCATAAGTAATTTTAGAGATTATTAGAGTTCGAAAGATCTGAAAAGGTTGAATACTCCTCAAATGCATAGCTATGATATTTTGCGCTCGGAGGCGAACTATGAAATTGGAGCCCTGCCGCATCCCAAGCTACGCCACTAATACTCCTGCCCTAATCATGGTAAATCATATTATATAGAAATTAATTAAATTAAATATAAATTAAAGAGCGCAATTATTACACCAATCAAATGCAAAAATATTTAAAAAAATTAAAAACAATATTACTTAAAAATGAAACTGCCGCCCCAACAGAGCACATTATTTCAAAAATTACTGAATTGTGAGTGCCAACGGGATTTATGGCACTAGTCAGTATTACTGCAAATATTGCCGCAGTTGACTAAATTTATAAGAATCATAATAATTTTAAAAATAAATAAAATAAATAACACAAAATGTGTTTAGGTGTAAGGTGGCCATATTTATTTAAAAACTTAAAGTTATATCAAGTTTGTATTCTCGTGTCCAAAGTATAAGACGCACTCCGATTTACGCGGGACTTTTTTGCGCGTTTTCACATGAACAATTTCGAAAATATAATTATGAAAAAAAACTTTTAATACTGTGGAACGAATCTTCAAATTTAATATCAAATCAAAGAGTTTATTTTCCCAATTTTTATATGATGGCACCTATTTTATATTTTTGTATGAATTCGTTACCTTTTTTATGCAGTTTCTATTTACGCGGGATTTCTAAAGAACGTATCTACCGATTAAATCGGGGGATAAGCGTACTGTTGGTTTGACGTATGACAAATATTTTGCTCGAAACTTTTAAAATCACCAAAATTTAGAAATTGAAACAATGCAAAAGGATGGTAATAAAGACAATATGGAATACCTTGATATGGAAATATTGGGGCAAAAGAGTTACCTGGAACATTCATTGCGATGCTTGGACATTATTGTCAAAACTTGGACGATACCGGAACTCAGGACATTTTGTTATCTTATTTAGAACATACGAACTGATAAAAATTAAAAAAAACTCCTGTCAATGAATAATTTTGATTAAATCTATTTTAAGTTTCTTAATATTTATTAAAAAGCTTGGAGACTATGAATCAGTAAATAAATCAATGTTATTGATATTCACGAATTTTCTGCACTGCTTTTTCAAGTGAATAAATTTTTTTTTTGAAAAATTAGTGAATATCAAAACCATTGACAAATTTACTGATTCACAGTCAAGCTTTTTAATAAATACAATGGAAAAGAAATCAGTGGTGAAATTAGAAAAATAAAGTTCTTATAATAGTTTCTTATTAATAATTATATTACAAGATTGTTGTGAACCTGAAAAAACATATAAATTTGATATTTGATAAAGTGATTTTCTATTAAAATTGAACAATAATCTTTATTTTTTTTTTGAAAACATCCTCTTTGATCAAACATTAATTCTTATGCAGAAATTACACCTCAGCTTGAGATCAAGCTCGAACGCAGTTTTCCAACCAGTTTAGAGATCCTTCAAAATCGGTCAAGCTCATCTCATGATTTCCAGAATCAAGCATTCATGCATCTGGAAATGAAAAATTACTCCTACTTTCATCGGAAGAGCGACTGTCTATCATGTCTTCATTAATATTCATTGATGAAAATCTGATGCCCGACACATGTCGATTAATCAAATACACTGATACATCAAAGGTCTCGAGTGTAAGACCGATCTCAAATGATACCTCGATTGTGAAGTAAAGATCCCTGAAGAAATCTTTTGGGCACAAACCGAAACACCACAATCTTACTCTCGAGCACGAAACTTCCAGTGGAATGGATGGCATTGAAGTGGTGTAGGAGTAACATGGGAGAGATAAGCATATCTCAGAGTGATATGTCTATTTGTGTATTAATAAATTAGTTAAGTGTTCTGCGATGTTGATATATTGTTGCGTGATTGATTTGACTGATGTATGGGTTAAAAATGTAATGGATTCCCGAGGAAAGATGTTGGAAATGAATCAAATCAGTCATAATGAAATGGAAAAATCGCAATCTATCAAACAACATAAGGAGTAATCGGGCACTTATCCTAAATATTTATTATTACAACGTTACAATTTATTCTTGAACCAAATACGACATAATTATTAATGACTGTTTTCTGTGGCCTGTACAATTATTTTATTTTTAGTGTTTTGATTGGTGGAAAATATGCGTGCGGATCGAGATAGCCTTTATCCTGTTGATGGAAAGTTAGTGAAGGAGAATCGAAAGACTCAAGAGCCGGTACCAAACTCTGGAAGGCACCTGGTTTGTTTCTGACCCTATATAACAAAAATATAAGGTAATCGAACAGCTTCAGTTATAAGCCACACAAAATCAGGTGGAGATAAAGACACAAAATTCGAATACGCCAGTTGGAGATGCAGAACAAACAGAGCGTGGTAGATCAGTACGTCCATAAAAAATTCACGAGCTTTTCTACGCTGAAAGATCTAACTCAAAAATGACCAAATCCAAACTGCTTAGAACTCGACCGCAAAAGAATTGCAAGCTGGAAAAAATGGAGCGTGTTCGTCTTATCGGTCACTCATATTGTGCTTTAATGACTATGAAAAAGTCTTTGTGATTCATTTAATTATAACTAAGAGACCATTAAGAAATCTTACACGCGTGATGCTACCCAAACTATATGGTAAATAAATCTAGCTTAATTAATTTTTTTCAGTGGAACAGAGAATCCAGACGCTGCGACGGAAATTACTAGACACCAGGTCATTAGCAATGGAGGCGGTTACTGAACTAGGAAGGGTATATGGGGTCCGTCGCATTCAACACTATGGATAGAGATAGGATTTTCGTGTAACATGTTGTTATCTAGAAATAAATTTTAGTTAGTTATTGTTATGCTCAAAGTATTGGAAATTTGTGTGGAACTGAAAGTAAAAACGGACAAATGCCTTCTAACGGTAGTCCGTGACCCCACCAAATACTTGACGATTATAGTGTACAAAGGTACCTCACTTTTCGCGAGTATTCGCCAATTCGATAAATTCCCAACTTTGATCATTCAACCGGTATATTATATTTGTATATTATATTATATTTTTCCTTTGAACTTATATCCTTTTGTAAGAGAAAGAACAGCAGCTTTATCTAGACCTGCCACCAGCTTGTTGGTCAAATTATGAACCATAGCCCAGTCAATTTTTGAGTATAAGTCACATTTGTTCAATTCAACTTTTCTTTTAGCGTTGTCAATTTCTTCGCAAGTAATTAAAGTAATTAAAATTAATTAAAATTTATGAGTTAAAAATACATAAGGAATCCCATATTAAATTTTGCCCTACTGAATTAATTAAAATAATTTTAATTAGTGAAAATACTTTAATCAAAACAAAATTAATTAAATTGGTTTATAAAATGAACTAAAAAAATCGAAAATTAATCTGAATATGAACAAACAAAAGAAAATTACGAACCGAGGCGAAATTGAAACCTTAACCTCTTAACGGTCGAATTAATTCCTGAAAAACCGGTCAAAAAACCATATTTTTTAAATTTTATTTTATGAAAGAATAAATTATTTGGATGTAAGTGATAAGAAAATTTCATCAAAATTTTTATTTACTGGAAAAAAAAGTTTTGTGACAATTGAATTTCTCAATGGATTTGCCCGAGTATACTCGGGTGAACAATAAAATTTTGGAAAATATAATAATAAAATATTGTAACTTGGCTAAAATATTTTCTGGGCGTATATAAACTGTAAACGAGTATACGACTGCGCAGAACTCCATTATATTTATTCTCGGGATATACCAAATTTGGCTTTTTTATTGCCTGATAATCACTGCTTTCTTTCTGACGGAACGGTCATGAACGGAATTCCGGCACCTATTTTTGCTGAATGATTTTAAAAAATTGACATATGTTTTGGTTTTTTGTCATATTTATATTTCTGACATTTCAAATAGTCAATTGCAATCAAATTAAAAGTAGTAGTCGTACGCCAAAGCGAGTGAATCCTAACTCCGTGCTTCCTATGTGTTATTACTATTATATAAAACACGCTCACGGTAAATATACGCCATTAATATACTACGTCATTAAAATCGTTTCATGTTGTCGGCGTTGTAAATTCACATTGTAAAATAATCAATATATTTAAAATTTCAAAGAATTGAATTATAAAATAAATTTACTACAGATACGCACTGGCACCTTTTTTCCAGAAAAAAGCACTACTGATAATACTCGGGTGAGATCGTCAAGCGGTTAAAACAAAAAACTGCATTTTCCTAAATTCGTCAGGAAAGCAATTTTTAGAGACCAACCGAATATATAATTGGCATTGAAAATATATTTATGTTATATTTTGACTTATTTAGATCATGTTTATTACAAAATATACTTACAAATGATGTGAATAACATTCCATAATTACATACAAAATTCTTCATTCCAAATAACTTTGCGCACATTGTTGAAAAGAATAAAGAGTTTCCAGATTGTATCAAGTTAATGAGGACTTGAAAGGTTGTAAATATATATATCATATGAAAATTGATATAATGGAGACATATTGATAAGGTTCCATAAAGGACGCAGCTTGATAAAGTATTTATAAGCATCACTTTCTGCAATGACGAGATATGTATATATAATAAATAAACGTACCAAACATTATTAGAAAAGTACTTTAAATGCGATTTTATCCGTTAAAATGCCCCAAATTATCCTCCCAGCAAAGTTAAATAGTGAAGAAATAATTGACAATGTTTTAAAATAATCACTCAAACTTTCATTCGGTCTGATGAGATATTTTTCATATCTCTAGAATATAAATTTATAGAATTAAAAAGAGAGTTTGATGTTTGTTGATACTCATGAATTTTCGGCACTGCCTTTTTCAAGTGAATTTGATCATTATTACATTAAATAATTATTGCTGAGGGATAATAAAATACGAAATAAATTTATTATCCCCCAACAATAATTATTTAATGTAATAATGATCAAATTCAATTGAAAAAGGCAGTGCCGAAAATTTGTGAGTATCAACAAACATCGATATATTACTGATTTATAGTCTGGTGAAATTAGAAGAAATAAAAGTTCTTATAATAATATTATAAATTTATAATTTATTTTATAATCCTTTACAAAAAAATATTTTCAGCGATATTTACAGCGCTCTTGGGATTTATTTGCGGGCGCTGTAAAAATGGTGCTAGACTAAATATTTTCTTTCTGAAAATATTTTCTTGTAAAGGATGGTAGGCATATTTGGGTTAATATTACTCTTTACCTTAATATATACTTATTATATACTAAATTAAGTTGACCAACTATTTTTTGTTAAAAAAGAGTACACTTTGCAAGTATTTCATAGGTGACAAAAAAAGAAGAAAAAACGATAAAAAATTTATTTTCTTTTAAAAACATATTTTTCTTCGGAGTGGATTTTTTCGCTAAATGAGGATGTTCATCAAATAATGTAGCCACCTCCGAACAACTTTCATTTTTCATATTAAATTTGACAGTTAAACGGTAGATAATGTTTTTTTACAGAAAGTTGCGACTTCTCACTGCTCTAGTAATCATTCCCTAGTGAAAATACCCTTTCAACAGCGTCATTAGTGCCTGGACAAGATAAGGAAATTTCTATTAAAATTTTAAATTTTCATGTGGAATATGTTCTACTCTAAAATGCCGAAAGATTTCTACCTATCTTTTGTCAAGTTCTATTTTCTATTCGTTCCATTGCTTCAATTTTTCTTCATTTAAATATAAATTTACTCCTCCAATTTCTTCAAAGAGAAAATTGTCATTAATAACAATATCTTTTACTTCCTTCATTACAAATTCGACTGCTGAAGAAACTTCTTTCGATTCAATTTTACTATTTAGAAGGGTCCATTTGAAACAATTTAATGCTCTAAAGTTCAATATCCATTCTTCGATATATTCATAGCAAATTTTATAAAAAATTTTAACTTCTTTTAAAAATTCATTTTTTATTCCGGGATTGGAATCTTCCAAAACGGTCAGTTTATTCTTTAGAATTAGTGGTAAAAATCGATCATTAAATCTTGATTTACATTGCATTTTGAAATCGTTTAATATAATACAAACTTCTCCTGCTGAAATTATATCTCCTTCAATTTGTAGAGTAATTTTATGAAACAACGACGCCTGACTGTGAATAAAATAAAGCATAGGTTCTGACATATCGTTTTGAAAGAATTTCTTCAAAATGTAAGGAAATTTGTCAAGGCTTAAAAATTATGAACGTAGTGGATCATATAACTGCAAAACGCGTTCTAATGCTGGAGTTAAAGCAAGCCATCTGACTTTGGAATAACCAAGCAGATTTTGTATTGAACACCAGCCTCTTCACAAAATTCTTTCAAACTTGCTACCCGTACTGTAAACCGATTGAAATATAAATATATATTTGTAATGATTACTTTCACATCTATTGACATTGAACTTGATGCTGTATTGATGGCATTTGATATAATGTGAGCATTACAACCAATTCCCAAAATATTTCGTTTCAGAAGATCTTGTAATTTTATTGACACCTTTACGGGTGTCAACACATATTTAAATTTAAAGGGGTCAAAGTGTCAGTACGCCTTTTGTTACTGTTTCGCTTTTTGAATTTAAGTCTTATCCATTTCTGGGATTAAGACTATTTCGTTAAATTAACGGGATTCACCCTCGTCTTTGTCTTTAGCACCTATATCGGGTTGTTCGCGCATTTAGGCCAACCTTGATACTTTGTAATAACCTTCAGGGCTGTTTGAATAACCGATTTTCTGAACTTTAAGCGCAGCCAGTGTTGTTTTATTATTTAATAAGTCTTTGTAGTTTAATTAGTTTAAATAAATACTTGCAAAAGTCATATTATTATTTATTCATTTAATAACCATATATTACACGCGCAACCTATTAAACAACTGTGGAGTCAAACCTTTTTGTATTAGAACGAATACCGCATCAAACCTAACATTTTGGTGAGCCCGACGTGATAAAATTATCAGCGGGAAGAATTTGAAATAAACAAGATAGCGTTAGGAACTAGAGCGAGAGTAAAACTTGATAATCAAATGGTAGAAGAACCCAATGCAAATGCATTTGCCAGATATCCAGCTCTGTCCGTTAAGGCATTCAACGGCGACTCAGGAGAATTCCTCGAGTTTATGTCGGAGTATTATCAGATGGCAAATGCTTATGCTTATCCAGATAATATCATGATTCAGAGATTACCCATATATTTGAAGGGGCTTGCTAGGGAAAAAATATAATGATATAATAGCATTACCAGCTGCTCAAGCACCGAAAACATTGGCCGAAATGAGAGAAGCAATGACTGCTCGAATATTGCCCGGAAGAATATTTAGGCAACAATTTTATCATCGGAAACAGAATGTCAATGAACATGTGGGAGAATTTGCACACCAGCTATCATTAATTGCTGAAAGAGCATTTGGTCCTAACACCACATGGGCAAAGCCAAAAGAATTGTTGGTCAAAGATCAGTTGTGGGCAGGACTTAACCCTACAATGAGAAACGCCTTAATGCTACATGCTAGTGATGATTTTGATGAATTGACCCGGAACGCGGCAGTAATCGAAAGCAGCTTGGAAAAATCGACTATGTTCATAGTGAACAGCGAGAGGACACCTGAAGAGTGTTTCAATTGCCATAGAAAAGGGCATATAGCAAAGAGTTGTAGGAAAACGGTGGACAATCGTAAAAGTATTCAATGCACTAATTGTGGAGGGAATAACAACAGTGCGGAAAATTGTAGAGTACAGAATTTGCAATGCGAAAAATGTAAACGAAAGGGACATGTTGCTGCAGTCTGTAAGACTAGAAGTCTTCAGAACAGCAATAATTTGGGTACAATTAAACGAGATGATGTAAATTCATCCGGAAAGATAAAATGTCACGGATGTGAGAAATTTGGACATATGATGAGGTCATGTCCTCAAAATTAGAGTAGTAACACAGGCCAGTTCAATAAAAATACTAATAAGGGTAATGTGAACAAGCCTAAAACGACAATTATGGTTAACCAGGATCAAGGGTTAACTTATTTGCAACAACTAGAAATGGAAATCCAGGAGGAAAAGAATAGGTTGGCTAGATTGACCGACCAAACAAGCACCATCTTTATAGTACAAGTTGGAAGAGACGAAGTAAAATATCTTAGAAAAAAGGACTCCGTTAGAGAAGACCTTGAGAAAACGGAATCAGAGGAAAGTTCTGATAATGAACCTAGTATGGCTACCATACTAAGCGAGTTCGAAATAACCTTGCCAGGGAAAGCAAAGGAAAAAGAAGGGACAGATACCCTAACAAAATGTTTGAAACTGGTGGATTCCAGATATGAGTACTAGCAGAAGCTGGCTAGACAATTAGAAAAATTGGGGGAAACAGAGATTCAAATTGATGAAATTGAAACAGGTCGAAGATGATCCGAAGTATCATAACGACACATATAAAATCCTAAGGAAATTAAGAGAAATCATGGGGCATGAGTGGGATCTCCAAGATGCTCAGCTCAATATAAGACTCCCCCAGGATAAAGAGTAATTTCGATATAAATGTAAGATGTCGAGCCGACAAATTAACAGAGACTTTGACAAGTATAAAGAATCAAGGATATGACTTGTACTTATGCTGAATAAAACTAGAAGCAAACCGAACATTTCTACAGAACGGGATACTCCCAGGAAGAGTGACCAAGCTCCCAAAGAAAGCACCGAAGCCAGTGGCAGTGATAGATCAAGACAGTGTATTCTTGATTACTCAGATGGAAATCGAGAGATTGGAGAAAACTCAACAATTAACTCAGCGACTAGGGTTAGAATTACAAAAATCTCCACGAGACGGAGAAATCATAAAGGAAATACTAGACTGGATGTTAGTATTAAGAATACCAGTAGATTTGTTGGAAGCAATAATTCCACTCATACTACCAGTGGTAAAAGAAACAAGCCCATTCCAGATGCAAATTGAAGCGCTGATGAGGAGAAATGGAAAGCAATCCGAAGTCAGCCTGATAGGCAAGGCAACATTAATCTAGACGTGTGAATGATTGGAAAACAACCATTAACAATGATTTATAACTGTTATATCAAAGTATATCAAAGTTGTATCAAAGCGAAGAAAGAAAGAAAATTCGCGAAAGCCATTTAGTTTCCTATGTAGTAGATATAGAAGATTACTCAGTGGAGTTACGAGAATACGAGGGAGCGATCGATGTAGTACAGTCCATGCTGCGAAAACTTTGATTATGGATTATTGTGTGAAAAGCGAAGTTACCCTCCATAACTGTCAATTTTCTTTCATTGGTTCTAAAAGTATTCCCTTTAAAAAATGTTGTCAGTTTGGATGTTGAAGCTTCTGTGTCATGAGACGTTTATTGAAAATTCCTTATTGCAGATTGTGCATTTAACCAAGGAGTCATCATTTCCATTTTTAACTACAATGAACGGAAACTCTTTTTTTAAATTTTCATTTAAACAATTTTTCCTTCTTTTGTTTATAAAATAATTAGTAATATATTTTTTATTTGGATTTTAAATAAATATTATTATTTAAGTAAAATGAAAATTAAACTATAATAAATCAAATCACTGTCAAAATATTTTTAAATATTTAATTAATAAAATTGAAATAAAATAATCTAAAAAATGTTTTAGAAATACAAATGAGTATAAAATTATACAAATGAGTACTTTCAGAGTACAGGATTTGAAAAGAGTACGGTTTGCGAAAAAAGTGTACAAAACTCAGTAAATGAGCATAGTTGGTCACCTTATGCTAGATAAAAACAAATAAAATTCATTGCTTAGTTAGTTTTAATTTATATTTAAAAAATTTTATTATAGAAAAAAATTAATTTTATAATTTGAGATGTACTTATTTTATGAGAGTTATTTTCTTTCAATCATTGTGAGATATAGATATTTATACTATTGATATCTATGGGAAAGTTGTGGTGTAATTGTATTTGGATATTTGATTTCCTCGTCCCATATATTATATTATGTTAACTCGTTTAATTAATGTATATGAATGTATATGCATGTTTGATTGATTATCTTGATTGTTTGACTTATCAGATTATGTCATTGTATATTATTTATACCAGTAATATGTGCTGTAAACACACCTGTGAGCAATGTCCACTTTTCATGAATGGAACCTTTTTACGCATTGTTATTGTCACGAATTCTCTAGAATGATCTCTAGTTCTGATTCAGTGACTTTCCTGTTGGCAAATTCATAAGATTTTTTCAGTTTCCTTAATTGTGCACAGTATTTTTGTTCTTTCCAGTTACAATTTGTCTTAAAAACGGCTTGGTTTTATATGGAAATGATTCATTAAAGTATTTTATTGTATATCTTTAATCACAAGTTATAAGGATCCCAAAACATGATAAACCTTCCCAAAATTAGACTCCTTTGATATAATTTATTAATAATGGTATATTACATCTATGAAAGCGTAAGTGCAATTCCTTTAATTTAAGCGTACAAATGTGATATGCTTTAATAATAATATGAAAAAAAAAATTTACTTTATACATCGGCAAAAAGATATAAATCAAGAAAGAATTGAAAAACATTAATATCCAAAGAATCCAAAAGTCTAGCTCCAAAATAATTTTATGAGGTTCCATATTAATAAGTCTTTCTGGCTCACTAGAATATTAATAAGTATTTAAATAGCAATAATTTTTAATTTATTGAACAAACATTTCTAAGATATTCCAAGTTTAACAATACATAACAAAACGAAACTTTTTACAGTCGCGACCCCCTTATTTTTGGCAAAACTTTAAACATTTTTTATTAATTATAAAATAATCAAAGAACGAAGGCAACTAAGTATATTAAAATATAATATAGCTTTATATTTCGACCGTTTAACAGTCTTTTTAAGGCTAAGAGTCGTATCATTCATGACTAAATGAAAATAATAATATTCAAACAAAGTAACATCTAATAATCGTAATCAAATTTTATCAAAAAGATATTTTAATAAAATTTTGAAAAACATTTTTTTAATCATATAAAACTTATTTTAATTTTAAAAACGCACAAAAATTGTGAATATTCTCATACACAAAATCTTTTTTTCAAATTAATATAAAAAATAAATTTAAATTTAAAAATGGATTTTTACACAAAAACTAACAACAACATCATCCCAAATATAAAATATACAAGTGAAAGTATTTAAATACATTTTAAATACATTTAAATACATTAAAAAGACTGGGCACTTTGAATATTAATTATATTATTTAAAGATCTAATTAACAGTGCTTCGTATATTACTCATTCCAAGTAATTACTCAAACTTATTGACAAGATCATAAAATCAGCAATACCTTTTTTTACTGGTATACTTCCTAAAATGATCACTAATGTGGGTCAATCCATTCTATCGGTAAAGCTCAAGAACTCGATCGCAGAGATGACGGCCAGTCTCTCCGATGTATGTGGCATTACACCCATTACATGAAAATCGAAAACAACTGGAGTTGAAGACTTATTAGTGAACATGCTACCAACTTTGCAAGACGTTGAAACAATCCTAATATAGTCTTATCTACATGTTATGATTGAATTTTCTGAAAACTTCAGACTAAGGTAATACCAACACATATTTTTGATCAGTGTACTTAGATCTCAATTTTCACCTTTAAAACTTGACAACATATTAACTTCGATATTTACTTCGATCATTACTTTCAAATTAACCTGTGCAAGGATCATGAATATTCAAAATTCATTTATCAACCGTCTCTTTTGTCATTCGCTGAAGAAATAATAACTATGTAAAAACTTGTTGAATGTTTGTAGTACTGATTATGTTAATAAAAATAAAATACAGGATAGAAAGGACTTCATGGTACTGAAGAATCTATCATAAAAAGATAGCAATGTTTGTAAATGTGATAAAGGCAACGGGTTAGATATTTTGGACGGAAAAAAATAACACATCCAACTTGTATTTTATATCCACTTTGGATATTAAAAATCGAATAAAATTTACAAAGAAATATGGGTTTCACTATGAACTGACTTGACTCAGAATACTTATTAATAATTATAATAATAATAACCTTTTTTCTATTTCAATTGTGTTGCTGTTTATCTACATCCTTCCTGTTCTCTTGTTTTTCTGTAAATTTATTTCAAAAACATTTTTTGTTACTCTAATCGTACTCTCATTTTCTTTTTTCCTTGTTTAAGGCTAAATGCCACTGGTTTACGATTTAGACATCCTTTATACAGTTGTTAAATCAAATCACATCTGTTTGACAATCTTTGCTTTATGATATGTTTTCGTAGAAAAATAATTAATGTCCTCACCATGTGTTCCTATTATGACAATCTTTTTTCCACTTGTTTCCATTAATCAAGTTGTCATGATAATATGTTTTTGAAATTCACGTTGTTTACTCTTCTTGTTGCTTATGGAACTCAGGTTTTCCTTAATTGATTAATTTATTAAAGACTTTCTGTTTTTAAACTGTTTATTGCTTTTCCACTCTTTCCAAACATATTCTGACAAATTCATTATCACTATGATCTTTATCATTGTCTAATTATCATTTGTATAATATTTGTATAGACATAAAATATCATACGATATACTATTTGATCTTTTCTTCTCTGTGATATGGATTTTGTTTTAATTAAGTTTGATTTGGTATACTATTAGTATAGAATTTAATTTTATAGAAAATATGGTAATGTTAATTTGCGTTTTCTTTTTTGCAGTCAAACAATTTTTATTATAATGTTTGTTTGTTAATGTTGAGATTTATTAAATGTTGTTGTAATTGCCACATCTGGCGTTGAGAATATAAATAAAATAATTTATTATCCTTACCACATTTTTTTATTAGGCTTAATTAATAAATGCATTAATTTATCATAAATCACAATAATAATTATGATATAAATATTACTACGACTATTGTTCAAAAAATAAAACTTTATTGGCAGCAGTTCAAAGTAGCAGCAAATAGACCTTCAAATTATAAGTCAGTTTGCATGTCTTAACCTCAGGAGGATACTAAGCCCATATATGTTCATTATCCTTCAAGTAAGTAAAAATGTAACTCATAAATAAATTTCATATACTGTAGACATAATATTTTTAATTGTTTCATATGAATTTACAGCGATTCATATATTCAACTTTTGTAATAATCAGATTCAATTGAGCTTAAAAAGGGATCCAAAAAATTTCTTGTCTGTGGCCCTTATGTGCTAGAGCCTATCTTCACCTTAATCCGGCCCTGCCCGTTTTTTAGATTCAAATTTGATAATCTATTAATATTCTATAATTTCACATTCTATGCCATTCAATTCTAATCATACAATGTTTGTTGACTGTTTCCATGATATTTCACTTTGCTGGAAATTATAACCCTTTAAAATTATTTCAATTTTACAAACCTAACGCATATTACTCATTCATTGTTTTTCATTCACTTAATTACGGAATAAAATGTCTTTTAATATAAAAAACTAGTTTGTATTATGGAAACATACAGTGATTAATTGTCGATTCTCGCGTCTGTGTGCGCTTTGTACTGGTTTTTGGAGGGTTTTGTGTGCGCACACAGACGCGGACAATTGTGAATATTATTATTTTTCTTGTTGATCGATTTGGAATTTTGGTTTAAAAATCTTGAATATTTTTGGACGGTTTTGTTTTAGAAAGAATTTGGTTTTCTGAGATTTGATTGATTTTGAATTTTGCCTTGTGGCTTTGTGTTTTCCAGAAATTGATTGTTGGAGTTATGTTTTCTGGAATTGTGGTTTTAAAGAATTGATTTATAATTTTGATTTGAATTTTCGGCCTTAGTGAAATATGGAAAAGAGATGTCTTTTCAGCAATGAAACTTGTCCATGTATCATGGTTCAGCAAGATCGTTGCAAATTATTAATGGAAGTTTTTCAAAACAATTGAAAATCAACGATTTAATTTCTGTAAATCATGAAATGACAGAAGAGGAACTCCAAGATATGTTTATGAAATTTCCCCAATGGTTTAAAAATATTCGTAAATTATCTGAAACCATTTATGACACGAGCGATAAAAAGATAAACTTGCTAACTTATGAATATGATATTCTATTCAATCGAGCTCTTAAAAAGATCAACACAACTCCAATGTTTATTAGCCAAAGTGTTTCAAATTCAATGTTTCAAATTCAATCATGGCTCAATCTCTAGTTATTGGACACGTCAAATGGTTTAACAAACAATGGTTTTGTACAAATAAAGCGCGTGATGCGATTAATTACAAAGCAATTCTTCTGATGTGTCTTAGACGTAAACATACAGATGTAATGAATTTTAACGTTGCTTGGAAAATTGTAAACATTTATTAACGAAATAAAAGCTATTGAAATTGTCAACAATCACAACACATAGTAAAAAATACATGTAAATTTACGATAGGTAGAAATGTTGATTAAAATAATAACTTTTTAAAATTTAAAAACAATGAATTTAAAACATAAAAAACTGTTTTTTAAAGAATATGTCTTGTTAATATTTTATTTTCATGATGACCAATAATAAAAATGAATATAGAATATATAAATTTATACAAAAAAGCTTACTTAGTCACTATCCAACTTACTGATGAAATTAAATTTTCACATTTTCTTTCTACCTGCATATAATATAGGAGAGGAATTAATGAAGACAAACAATTAAAAGTATAATTATTCAAATTTTGTAGATTTAAATAACAAAAAAAACACAATTTTGACTGCGTTTTGATTTGTAAAAATTTTGATTTGTAATACACTCATCTCCTGGTTTACACGGTATTTTTTTGCGCGGTTTCCCTTTATCACTTTAAATCAACATTCCACTGAATACGATGATGGAAACGGTAGCAATAACTTTCTTGCATATAGTCAAACAATATTATGTTATATATAACATGTAACTACTACAATTTTGAAAATTTAATTATGAATAAATATGTTTAATACTGTAAATCTATTTTACGCGAATTTTTTGGAACGAATTTTCAAATTTAATATGAAATCAAAGAGTTCATTTTCACAATTTTTTATATGATGGAACCAAATTTATATTTTTATTAATTCCTTGCCTTTTTACGCGGTTTCTATTTCCTAAAGAAAGTATATACCGTGAAAATCGGGGGATAAGGGTATTTTGGTTAATAGGAATCTAAATTAAAAATGTTCAATAAACATAAAATCTTATCATTTAATTTTTTGTATCATTAATAAATGTTTACAATTCCAATAGTCTTTGTTTCAGTAATAAATATTTTGTCTGGGCTATTTTGCATGGTCACGCATATAATAAATTCCCCATAGTCCTTTATATTCCCGATTTTCCTTTGTAATTTTTCGAATTTTTTTTTCCACTCTTTTTATAACGTTAACTATTACTATCTAACTGTTAATATCTATAATTCTAAAATTTATAAATTTTAATTTATTAAAAAGAGAGCTTGAAGACTATAAATCAGTAATATATTGATGTTTTTCACGAATTTTCGCACTGCCTTTTTCAAGTGAATTTGATCATTATTGCATTTAACAATTGTTGTTGGGGAAAAATAAATTTATTTCATATTTTATAATAAATTTTTTGGTTTAATTATATTTTATTTATATTTTATTTTAATTACCCAAATAATATTTCCTATATTTTAATTTTTAATTTTTTAATTTTTAATATTTTATTTTATATGTAAAAACGTTTTTTAATTTTTATATATTTTTATATATTTTAATTTTAAATTTTAGATTTTAAATTTAAATCCATATTCAAACCTGAATTTAAACTTAAATCCAAATTCATGTACACTATTATTATTAAGGTTTATTTATTTTATACAAATATTATGGGTAGATAGTTAATAGTTATATTTTTTATTAAAATTACATTTTTGTGAAATTTTTTTTAAAATAATTGTAATCTTTTCATATTAATAATATTTTTATTAAAACTAAAATTTTGTATCTATTATGAATTTCAGGTCATTTATTATATATTTTAAATTGTGATTTAAACACATTTCTGAAACTGTTTTCTGATTTGTTTTCGTTGAGTTTTAATTGATTAATAATGACCATGTTTTCCATTTTCACTTTATTGTCTCATTTTATTGGGTTTTTTCTTCCTTTTTTTCAAACCTTTTGTCGTATTTCTTTTTTTTATGATTAGAAATAACGTTTCGCTACATTTTATGTTTGTTTCCTCTATTATTTTAATTATTTATAACATCCTCAACAGTTTATGTTTAACATATAATGAATTAATTGTTAAAAATAACTTCAAAGTCTAATCATCATTCTTTCTCGAATATTCAATAACAGTAATTTTTAAAAAAATTTTTAAAGCAAATAAAACTAACCTTATCTTTTTCTTTAAGATTTATCAGAAAAGATCCAATTGTTTGAATAATAGCATAAAATATACCTAAAATGAGGAAAGTTTTCGGTAATTGCTCGATAATTTCTCTAAACAAAATTTTCATTCAAATATTTGTATTTTTACAAAATTTAAAATAATTTTTTTATTACAGTAACAAGCACCCTAGAGGCCAATAGTTTCTATAATCTACATATCATTTATTATTCTCATATTAAAATATTTTTAGGCTTCAATCCTCTTCTGTAAATAAAACAACCCCATTAATAGGAAACATCCTCAACCGGTTATAGATGTGAAAGATTTTGAGATTTCTCAATTTTCGGAGTCTGAAAAGGTATCTTTCTATTTGCACAGAATATAGTCAGGCCGTGTATGACCAGATAATCTAAACGTTGTGGATTTCGATTTTATAATACTTTAAATTTCTTTAAACCAGACCGCAAAGTCAACAAAAGAAATGGTTAAGCAAGAGGGATGATTTTGGGGCTCCCAGGGAACACGAAAGTGGCTTATAGTACTTAGTGCTCGCTTTATTAATTTCCAATAACAACTAACACAAGGACAGTAATTTATCCTTCAAACCAAAATTAAACAATAAATATTTTACGTTGAATAATCGTCTTCTGAACAATCAGTTTATTCCCTTCAATCGTAGTCTAAATTCTATCGTTCGAATTTTTTGCTCTGCAATTTAAGTCGACTATACTGATTGCAATCTCTGATCAGATCTTCTCCTTTAATTAAAAACTGATTTGTTTTTCTCGCGAAATATTTTATTAATTCTCATAGTGATTCTTTAATAACTTTTTAAGTTGTCACACGATTTATCTTATCTACTATGTTTAGTTTTAATTTCGATTTTCTTCGTCTGAAATTTTTTGCGTCCGAAATATATTAATAGTAATTTTATAATTACTATTTATAGTGTTAGTAACACTAGTTGTTACTAATTATAGATTATTTTTATTAATAGTATTTTAAATATATCTAAACTTTATTTTAAGTAATTCTTTTTAACCTTATTCTATTTTAAGTAATTGTTTATTTTAAGACCTAGGGCCTATCCCTAACATTATTATTATTATTATTATTATTATTATTATTATTATTATTATTATTATTATTATTATTATTATTATTATTATTATTATTATTATTATTATTATTATTATTATTATTATTAATTATTATTATTATTATTATTATTATTATTATTATTATTATTATTATTATTATTATTATTATTATTATTATTATTATTATTATTATTATTATTATTATTATTATTATTATTATTATTATTATTATTATTATTATTATTAATCACCTTCATAACTTACTGGTTTTTGTCATTCCGCATCAATTTATCTTGAACAACATTAAATATTGTAGCGGAAATCCCAAATCCAGAAACTGTAATTCCAAAAATTAAACCTTTATTCTTTTGAAAATACTAAATTTAAAACACAATAAATAATTGAAATTATTGAATAACTAGTATAAAAATTAATTATTTATTTAAAATTTTAATTGCCACCCGATTTGTAAACAAGTGTTTTCGATTAGAATTAAGTAAAAACCACATTAAGTCAATGCTTAAAAAGATGTAAAGCAGCAAAAAAATGTAAAATGTAAAGAATGTATTTATTTGGTGTTCTTCTTTTTTATTCCCAGTGTTTTTTAAGAAGTTGTGCCAAACTTTTTACATTTTTTGAAAATCCATTCTATTTAATTGAGCTCTTTAAAGGATAAACACAATTCAAATGGTTGCTAACAAAAGTGTTGAACAATTATCCAATGTTTTGAATTCAATATACGATCAATCAGTGACAAAAAACAAAAAATGGTTGAACCAATATTATGATGACTTCACAGATGAAACGATGACAGTTGTGTTGGATCATTTTTCTAATGTTAATAAAGAAAACCTTCTTAGTCTTAATGTCAACTTGGAACAACATGTCTTCAATTTCTCTTAAAGTTGATTCATCTATTTGATGTGTTAAAATATTTTGTTTTCAGCTTTTTAAAAGGTTGTATTTCAATGCTTTCTCTTAATTCGTCTATTCTTCTGCAAACAATAGTGTTTCTGAGTAGCATAGCTTTCATGAGTTTGTCATCTTGTTGTAAAAACATTTAAAAAAATGCTGATACTGATGGCTTGATTAGATTTTCTCCTATAGTATGATTTTTCCACATTTAGCGATGAGTATTGAAATTTGGTAAGTAGCCTCAAGAGTATGAATGACACTTGCAGTTTGAAAAGCAAGCAGAGTTGATAATGTTAATCGTTTATCAAATTTTTTCTTTGAAAGTGACTCATATCTGAATTAATATGATCACTATGCTTCGTCTTGAAATGCGACTCAAGACGAGGTTGTTTCATTGTTTCATTGATAAAGAATTTTTTTACATAAAAGACAAAAGGGCAACCAATCGTCGTAGACAGGAGGGTATTTAAAAATTCCTCTGAATACTGACGTCTTTTAATCTTATTTTTTATCATTTTACAATGGGCTAAAAAGAAATTTATATAAAATATTACTGATGTATTCATTATTTAGAATTGAAATATTTAAATATAAATCATAATAATCTTACTCTGGAGATGTTTGGGGTACGTTTTTTGCGATAGGTGACAGGTCTTTGTCACACGTTTGTAAAAACCGTAAAATGAAGCTGTGAAACTTCGAAAACTAGTACTGCCAGTACAAAAAAATGACGGTCGATAAAATGTTTACTATACACAGTACATGTATGTATGCACGTGGGTACCTATGTATTAACAATGAATGAGGTCTCCGAGAATGCATTTATTTTTAAAATTAATCGAAAATCTATTAAGTAAATGTATTTATATGTGGAATAGTTGATAATTGTCGAGGTGCCCCATTTAAGTGGTGCTATTATCCTATTAACTATGCCTATAAAACGAACAGTTTTCTATAAACTTCGATAGTTATTAAGTATGCAAACGTTCGTGTGCCGATTATGAAATAAGAACTACTAAAACCAGATTCATACATGAAAAACAAAATAATAGACAAGTTTAAACTTGCCTATGAACACAAATAAACATATTTAACACCTAAAACGGAAGTGTCCGGAATTTGTCGCTTAAATATAATGAAATCGGATAAATATGGTCTTCGAATATTTGTCACGATTTATTTTCACGTGAATTTACGGTCTTCGGTACGAAAACGCTAATGGCATCAATCAATAATTAAGGAACCAAAATACCCAAGCTTGACAAACTGTTAAAGAAAAGGGTTTAATTTAAAAGTTTAAGAGGCAAATTAAATTGTTTATTATAAGATAACGCCAATCAAACATTCTTTTCACGATATATTTCGATAGTTTTCCTGTCATCATCAGATGGAATATAATAACTATGTAAATTAAGGATTTTAAACTAATTTATTAATTATATAAAAACTTTTTTATTTAATAAAAACATTTAATTATTTTTAAAAATTATAATTAAATTAATATATTATTTTTAAAATTTAAACTTTCAGAATTTAATTTAATAATTTAAAAAATTTTATTAATTATTTAATTTAACACAACAATCAATACATACAATATACAAGAAAAAAATTATTTAAAAACATTTAAAATATAAGTATTCACTGCATTCTGCAAATTAATTTTTGGATTCAATGACTTTATCAACAACGCCTCACAAATCACACGTTCCCAATAATTATCAAAAAATTTTTTAATAAAATTTTAAAATCAGACATACCTATTTTAATCTTATAGCCCTTATTGTGCTCACTAATATGGGTCAAAGTGATTGTTTATCTTTCAAATTGTTTAATTTTTAGATAATTAAAATGGAGGAAGCCAATTTAAAGAAAAGTCAAATAAGCTGCCATTAGGGTCAGTAAATGAGCTGTGTGGCTCCCATATGTACTGTACTTAAACAATATGACAATATGTTGTGTCTCTTTGCAATACATGAAAAATCTGTCTATAGCTTTTGAGGACATCATGCGCGCCCACCTTTGTCATATAATATTGTATTTTATTCACTACCTATATCCCCCATTAATTGTTTTCGTTGGTTTCATGTGTGAAATGTTTCTCGACTTATTTGATTATTTTATAGACCCCCCGTATTCATTATCTTAATGTACCCTATTCGTTGACATCTAACGTAATAAAATAAAAACTATTAACTTTGACAGGTGTAGCTAGTGACACTCCGTAAGCGATCCCCATTCCAAAGCCTGCAATTAGTCCATATGAAATTACGACAATTGCAAAATAAGTTTTCAGAGTTACAAACATCAAACAGATATTGATACTAAAATTCAGCCATCAAATGATGCTCATTGGACAGAATACCTCACCTCACTAGCCATCCTCCAATCAAAACTGTGCTAGTTGAGCCTATCAAATTCTCAATATATCCGCCAAGTGAAAACGAAGCTCCCATTCCAAACACCATAATAGAAAATATATAAGGCGATTTTAATAAAGTAACTTTATTTCCAGAAATGCTGTTATTCAGCATGTAATCAACAATATGTTCTTCAATATTCACTTCATATGACTGGGAATAATTAAATCTGACAATCAAATATTTTACCATATGAATAAAAGCTTCCGAGTGAAAGTTGAATCAGAAATGCTCCCAGCAATACGAAATAACATCTGTTTTTATTAATTGAAATAAAAATATCTTTCATTTACAATTTAATATTTGAATTGCGCTTTATCTAAAAATATGATAAATTTAGTTTAGTTAAACACTAAAATAAATTTTGGAATTTCGTAATTAAATTTAATTCTTGTATGTTTTACATTTGCGATTCTATTTTAAATTAAACATTTAAAAGTTCTATATTAACTATTAAATTTTTTAACAGTAAATATTACAATTTTGCATCTTTGAAATTTGATTTAAAATAACTTTATTAAATAAATTAAGTACCGTATTTCTTCGAATATAAGCCATACTTAGTACTTAGTACATTTTTAATCTGCAAAATTAGGGTGCAGCCTATATTCGTAGTAATAAGCAATCTATAATAAGTTGAATTCGAGAGATAAAAACAGTATTATATCTGTTTCCCTTTTTCTTAGGAGGGTCAAAGCCTTTGTAGTTGAAATAAAACACACACACACACACACACATATATATATATATATATATATATATATATATATATATATATATATATATATATATATATTGGGCTTGCCAGATAAAAACTTTTTTAGCCAATGAAGTTATTGTTGATGAGGCTGAAAAAAATGAAGTTAGGCTATTGGAACTTGATGCTGCTTTTAAGTTGGTTATATGTTTTATTGTTTTCATGTGTTGTTTCACATCTCGAATTCCAAATACGGCAATGCTAAATTCTGTGCGATAGTGAATACATTTGGCAGCATTAGGCTTTCCTGCTACTCTGACCAGCCATTGATAAGATTTTGGCCACTCATCGTTAAAATGATTTATACGACGTTGTCTTTTTATTTTTGATTTTCCACTAATATTTTGATTTTCATCTTCCGTGTTGTATTCGCTGCTGTTAGTATCAATTTCTTTTTCCATCATATATAAATCTTAAACAAAATTAAAAGTAGATTTACATTTAAATACTTTATTTTTTACAAATATTCTAGAAATAATTCTCTGAGAATACAAAAACGCTGCTTCATTAAAGTTGAACTGGACAAAAATTATATAATAACAAAACAAATCAAAAAATTTAAATATTTAATTTTATGGAACAAATTCCAAAAACACCAATTTCTTTTTCCATCATATATAGATCTTAAATAAAATTAAAAGAAGATTTACATTTAAATGCTTTTTTTAACAAATATTCCAGAAATAATACTTTAAGAATACAAAAACGGTGCTTCATTAAAGTTGAACTGGACAAAAATTATATTATAACAAAACAAATTAAAAAATAATCAGTAATTAAACGTACCTTTAGGTACGTTTTCACTAATTCCGTAAATAACGTACATTCTTATTTTGTAAGCCAAAATAACGTACACCTGGCAAGCCTAATATATATATTGTTAAGTGGTATGTTATTTGTTAGTTATGTAATGTAATAAGAAAATTGATGTGCCCGAAAGAGTCACCGTTAAAACTTGTGGCGGGACAATCGGGGTGCAGGCTGTGTTTTGTAACACGACAATTGTATGTTAAAAAAATAAAATTAATATTCAACAATGATATAACTTTTATAAACTTTTATTAACTAAAACAAAATATAATACTACTTCAGAAATTAACGCTTTGTTTCTGAGATTAATTCCGAGATTAGGTTGATTGGAATGTTCGAGATTGGGGAAGATTTTCAATTCGCTTTTTGTTCAAACGGTTTATGGAGTTTCTTTCAAATATTTTAACAGAAAAGATTTCCAGCGGTTCGTCAAATTCGTCGAGGATATATAGTTAATTAGGCATATACATGAAAATCATAATCATAAAATTTTAATCTTGAACTATCGATTTTTAAATTTGTAATTTTTTTTCAATAGTGATAATTTACTATGGTAAATTATCACTATATAGTTTGTTTTTTTTTTAAACATAAAATAAAAGCCTTCTCCACGTACAACGTGAAGAATTGTTATTTACATTCATACCATACTATTAACAAAACCAAAAAAAATAAAGAATTACAATACATTACACACACATATATATATATATATATATAGTTCCCACCCTAATGTTTTAATTTTTCTAATTCAGTAGATATTAGACTTCAGTCGTGTCTGATCGTGTATTAATTTTGCTTTATTTATTACAATTTTCATTACCGATCATAATCATTAATTATTATCACGAACAAACGCTTCATGTATTTTGTGTCCTGAAGAAATTGGAAATGGCGCAGCCAGTAAAAGATTTACTGTCGACGAAAAGAATGTTTAAATTATTTCAATATAAAATGCGACTTAACTTTTATGTAGTAAATAGAATTATGTTTAGAAAAAAAAACTAAATTTATTTTATTTTTTGTCAAAACACAGAGTGAAGGTTCTCTTAGAAAGTATTTTATCTTTATTTTTTCTACATTTTTTTCGAAAAGAATGTTTGTTGATATGGATATTAATTGTTGATTAATAAAATTTCAACAAAAATCTAACAAAGAATTTCCTTTGAATATTTTACAGGATTTCAAAAGTATTTCAGTAATATTTAAACATTTTACGATATAAAATTATAGAAAAATTAAATAAAAAAATCTTGGTGATATATTTTCACAATAAATTTCCTCTTATTCTCAAAGACAGTCATGATTTTCATTAATATCTGTGAATCAGCAAAGATTTACCTCTGAAAAATGAAGTCCAGCCGGCAGCTAAATTAAAATATTTATTTGAAAATCCATGAAAAATATACAATTTGATTAAAACAATTTACAAAAAGTTTTTAATGTGATATTCAAATACAATTTCTATTAGCAGACTAGTTTTTGAACTTATTTGACTTTCATTGTTACCATGTAAGAAACTCGATCCTAACCAGCGCCAGAATCTGACCAGCATGTCCACCAATATTACCACCAATATTGTTCTCTGAAAACATTTTCGAACCAATTTACAGAAATGCCAACAATCAGACCAGTAATTGAATCTTGTAAACCAATACTGAAACAAATTTCTATAGATAAAAAAATAGACACATTTCTTATACTTTTTACATATTTCTTCTATCATATAAACTTTCATAATCACAAATTATTTTAAATAATTTTAGTACGGACTTTATGGATATTCTGTATATGTATTTTTTGATACTACTGAATTNTGGGATAACGTTGCGGGCCGCATAGAAGACCTCGGCGAGCCATGTGTTGGAAACCCCTATAGTGTCCAACAACTTACCTGTGTGTAAAAATTTAATGTTTTAAAACTTAAAAGTGTTTATATAGGAATTGAGAAAGTGACAGAAAAATAATTTTACATACAAACACAGCACATAAAATATAAAATACGTGCAAATTTTTTTATAATGTTTTTCGTTCCGAAACTAAAAATTAATTAATATATTGTTAACATATTATTATTTTCAATATATTAAAAAATCATGACAGAAAAAATTTTAGATTATGAATCGGACTTTGAGCTGTCGAGAAAAAATGATAAAACATCGTAAGATCTATTTATAAAATATTTTTGAGGTTAATATTTCTTTAGATTTTCAGATATTTCTCTGGAAACGATACTGTTTTGAGAAGGTGAAAGATCTGACAATGTAAGATTTATTTATTAAATTAAAAATTATTAAAATATTCTATAGTATATCAGATATTTCTTGTAAAACGCCTTTGTATGAAGGTAGCATTTCTTATATTGAACAAAGTCCTTCGACATCTTTGGATTTGCAGAATAAAATTCGAAAATAATAAATTTTAATAACATATTTAAAAACAATTATATATTTCCCTAGAATTACAGAACATGACAAAATTCGTTTTTGAAATGCCTTTGAAAATAAGGAAAATTACTTGGAATCACCAAAAAATCGATTGGAACAATAATTTATAGATTTCCAAACAAATTCGATATTGTCAAAGAGACTATAGAAATGCTTCGGTATATTTAGTCAGATTTTGGTGTCTGAATATGTGTGCGTGTACTGATTCAGTAACACAAATTGGAATTATTTTAATTCAACTTAATTTGCAATTCCAATTTTCATCGATTTTGATGGCGATTTTTCGTAATTTACTATTTATTTTGTTTTCTAATTTTTATATTTTATTTATTTTTAATTAATTTCGCCTTTCTGGTCGATAAGGGCGTTTGCTAGAATATTCTATGTTATTTTAGGGATTTTAATATATAATTCTTATTTCTTTAAATTCTTATGTTATTTCATTTTACTTCTTTGCCAATTTAGTTATTAAATATTTATATTTTAGTTAACTTTAATTAATCACTTGGTGGCCATAAAGGATTTCGCCATTTTTATAGCATATTCTAGTTTTCTATTCATTTATATTATAATTTATTTCCCTTAAATTCATTTTCTGGTACAGTAAATGACAGGTAATTGCATCTCACCACAAGCGTAGTAACAAGACAAGGTATATAGCGGAGAGTAAAACTAAAAAGTGCGTATGTATACAGCAGTATGAGCAGAAGGGAGTAGAAACACTGCTTGAGAATTAGTAATGTCAGTTGTAGAATAGATACGTGTTTAATTTTAAATTCATGTTTAATCGTCTACTAAATTTTTAATACACATTTCAAATTAAATTATTTTATGTCTATGATCGACTGTTTGCCCACTCCTGCTCTACAACATATTGAAAGCTGGTATCTTCTTAAAAATATTTTAAACTATCAAAAATATTTAAAAATGTGTGACGAATTTGACGAATTTGCGGTTTTTGAAAAAAAAAATATTTTTTTAAATGTTTAAAACTTGTAATGAACTTTATCAATTTGCATATTTTTTTATAGAAATTTTTTATAGATACTATTTTCTTCTTTCCAAGCCAATTAATATTACGATATTACCAATTTTCAGTGAGTTAGTGATTACATAAACTTAACCCTAAAAAGCACAACAGAGCCTGTCAGTCTCTATTTGAATTCTTATAAATATATATATATATATATATATATAATTATAATCTTTTTTATTTTTATGTAAAAAAAGTATTTCTTGTTCTATAATTAATTATTTGAGTCTAATTATAATCAAAATTCAAAGAAATATGTCATAGAGACTTAGAGGCGCTGTTGTTCGCTAACGCTTGTAAAATAGCTGTGCTTTTTAGGGTTAAATGAGTTTTACAATTGTCTCAATTGCATACATATTTTAGAATGGAATTAATTTTCAAAACTTACAGTATAGGTTGCTGTAACAAAATAGATCCAGAAGGAATTTATAAAGAGAATCATCCACAAAATCCAAAAATCCAGTTCTAAAATGATTCGATGGGGTTGCAGTTCAACTTCATAATGGTTATTAACTGAACTAGAAATTATACTATATTAAATTTAATGAACACTTTACTTTTACGAAATTTGAATGATAAATTCTGAACTTATTTATATATTTTATAAATGGACTTGGAAAAAACAGCATTTGAAAATCTTAATTTCATAAAAACGTTATCTGGCTCACATAATTTGTGAAGTGAATTCGTTGATACTGTAAAAATTAATTAGAATGGAAGGCTTGGAGAAAGAAAAACAAGAGAGATTGGGTGAAATGCGAATCTTCCTAGCGAGCAGTAAAGAGCTATCGCCCTTTTCATTCTAATGTCACCCATATATGCACTTGGGATTTGGTACTACACACCAAGTATATAGGTGTAGGTAAACAGTATGGGACTGGTGAGAGCCTATATACGTGGATATTTTCCCAATGTTTAAGCTATTATGGTTCCAAGGGAAATCCTATGGTAACTCTGATCTACAACAGAGGTGTCTCCCGAGAACCAAAGGCTTCTTACAATATATCTCCAGATTTTTTGACCAACTTTCTTTAACCATAAACAGTACAAAATGCACTCTATAAGTTCTGTGCCAAGGGCGCTAAGCGACCTCGAGCTGGGAATCATTGACACTGTAGTTAAATGTACCAATACCAATAAAATAACAAGGCATTTAACAAATAAGAGATTATAAAATAGTTTGAAATATTGATAACTAATAATTATTAACTAGATCTCATCTTGTAGAGAATTTAATGTTGAGTCTGACTTCATAAAGACTATTTTGATTACTAGTTTTAGCTGCATGTTAAAGTGAAATTATGAATAATCAATTAATTAAAAAATATTATGACATCATTCTATAGGGTGTTTGATAACAGTCGAATGACATAAATACTTTAAAGACTGCAAAATTATTGTATTCCTTGTGAGGTGTTATAAATTATAAATTAAACTATTATTGTATGTTGTCTGTATGTTGAAATCTTTACTTATAAATTAATTATTTTTGTAGAAACTCCTCAAACAAATTATGATTTGATTTGTTTAAATACTATTGTTATTAAATAAAAAAACGTAATAATAAAAAATCTGAATTTTAAATGAATTCAATTAATACCAAAAGTTCTGTGGCTAACATACCTAACATAAAAAAATTGTTTTGATCTATAATTCTACAAACATTAATATGATAATTAGTGAATTAAGAAAAGATAATTAACATACTATCAAGATTATTTTATTCTTCTAATGGAGATATGGAAAAGATAGATCTACTACTCTGGAGTAAGTTTACTTCCAATATATGCTTCTTTACATACATTGTACATGATGCGATAGAGAACATTTTTATGGAAGTATACTTTCTTTTTGTGTCTAACAATATTCTATAATGCAAATGTTTTTGTGCTCTTTGCTCGAGTTCCCCTCAATGTCCAAGACTTATAAGATATACAAATAGGAAGGTCAGTGTGTCTAAGTTCGTTCAGGATTTTGTAGAGTTGGTTAATGATGAATGGAATATTCAGATAAAAATGTTTCTTCTTGTTTGTGTTTGATAAACCTATAAACTGTAAGTAATAAAAAATTTTATTTATCAATCGATGAAAGTAGAGAAAATAAATTTAAATGGAATATCAACAAGCAATTGAACATTGAAACAGCTAAATCCCATGAAATTGAAAAGGATTATCATATAATCGAAAATTTACTCATTTAATGTATACTTTGAAACAAAGGGCTTATTTTATTATTTATTTATTTAACATTTAATTTATGATATTACCAAGAAACCACCATTTTATTTTTTACATATTATTCTAAAAAATCTAACAAATATCTAACAAAAAAATGTATACCTCCATTTTTCATTTCTTTTCCCAGAAATGCATTTTGTAAAATTGACCAACAACTTGAAAAATGTAAATCCTTTTTAAAAAAAAATAAAAAAAGAAATATTTTTGTATAATCAGTTCCAAGAGCACATTTCTAAATTTCATTCACATAGGAAACACCTCCCATATAGCACCAACTCAAATCATTTGTAGATTTTTATAATCAAAATGTTCAACACAAAATATTGAAAAAAAATAATATAAAAATCATAATAACATAATTTTAGAGCATATTCTTCAGTGGATGTTAATTACACATTTGCATTTAGAAATATTTGTAAGGTGGTTTAAGCATATTCGTGAACCAAAGCTTTCAAAGGCACAATATCGACAAGAGAAAAATATAAAATATACTTACTGAAAATTCCTTGTAAAAGAAGTTTCATTTATTTCCCATTTCCCTGAAGAAGAAGTAATCTCTAAGTCTTCATGCTGAAAAAACAATATAATACTTGGTTGGTGTTAGGTTTAAATAATATTACATTAACATTAATAATACTGGTTTAGCTAATAAAATAAAATGGGAATTTATATATTATAGCATTATAAGAACTTGTTTTCCAATTTCACCATTGGTTTTATTTTCCATTGAATTTATTAAAATTTATTAAAGAGCTTGAAGAATATTTTAATAAATTATATATTATAATAAATGTTACTTTAAGAGGTTTATTTGGAACTTGTTTTTTATTCGGCTAACAAATTATTTTTGTTAATTTTTGGTTATAACTACTAGATTTATATTATTTATTGTTTTAAAGGAATTTTAAGTGATATTTGACCGTGAGTTATCAGTAGTAGCACACGACAAAGATACATTTTACATTTATTAATTTTTGGTGGTTGTGAGGTATTCTAAAATATAAATTAAATTATAATTGTATGTTGTCCGTATGTAGAAATTCTTTCTTATGCATTAATTATTTTATAGAAACTTCACAAACAAATTATGATATGATTAGTTTAAATACTATTGTGTTTAAATAATACGTTGTATTGGAAATATTGATTTTAAATTGATCCAATTAATACCAGAAGTTCTGTTGCTGACATTGGTCATATAAAAAACAAGTACCGTTTATTTTCTTATCTTTTTTACTACTAGCAACATTTTTGCGATTCTAATTTAATAAATTTATAAAATCATGCATATGCCCATTATACATATTTTGCAGCTTATTTTATATACATCTTAATTAATTCAATATCTATTATTAATGATTATATTTCTATATTGTCAATCATTATATTGAAAATGTAAATAATTAATTGATTGTTATTATAAGACATCTATTATATTATTATCAGTCACAAACTCCCTATAATAGAAAATTAAAATTTATTAATATTAATTTAGCATAAGCATTAGTTATTAACAAGAATCATTTGGTGAAATCTGACTAATCATTGTTTAGATAGAGAAAAGTGGATTTTCAGATATCATATAAATATAAAATAATGTTATCACACTTTCAATTAAAATTGAAAGTTTTTCTAAAAGGTTAAATTATCATAAGGAGTGAAATGTTAGCCATATTAATCATCTCCGCTGCTGACCAAAGATGATTCTAGTTCTAAATTTTTTTCTCTATTTTGTGGTACTTAAATATTTAAATAATATTAAAAATCTAAAAATTTGTTGGTCAAAATGTTAACTTGGTGGTAAATTATTTCAAACAAACATAGTAAATTTTCAAATCTTACACTATTTTACAAATTTGATATAATTTATATTGTAAATTTAATTATCTATTAATTGATATCTAAATTACTTTGTAACAATTAATATTGTAAAAGTTATTAGCAAATTTGTTAAATGCGTAATGTAAATTTAATTAAATTATCTAATGTACATTGGTCAAACCAAAAATTATGGAGATAATGAGAGATTGTGAAAGAAAGCTGGGTTGGCGCCGCCCATCGCACTATAGCCAGGTTTTTTTGAAGATAGAATCAAACATCAAGAGTTGGGAATGATTCTGAGACGAGATAAAGATGAATTTATGTCATTAATGATGCGTAACGCGATGGGTAGGGTCTTAGGCATTTTGGATAAGGGATCAAAAACTTTGAGGACGGATAAATAAAAAAAATAACGGAGATAAAGAAATTTTTATAAATCATTGGATCATGCGAGTCATTGATCACCTTTTTGGTGGGAGGCATATAAATCGCTTTATATCGTGTTATAAATCAGTTTCTCATTATTGACTATAGTCACACTGGCTGTAAATTTGTATGACTTTCTCATCATTTTTCGTCTGAGCGTTATGCGATATACACAGGAGAGGTAGTAGTTCTGAAAGCTCATGGTACTCTATAACCTCAGCAATTTGTCCTACAAATTTCTTTGTTTCGGAAGTAACACTGAATGTCATTAAATATGTTCAAAGAGAGAATAACAAAAAGGTTTTTTACCACGTTTTCATAAAAATATCTTGCAACAAACAAAATTGACAGACTGAAAACATTGCTAGTTTAATCCACTTGTAATGAAAATACTCTATTGTTTGGGAAGGGCATATTGTTATTTTAATGGACAGATCATTCACCAAACATATATTGAATAGTATCTTTGAGACAAAAGAAAATCAAATTGACTTTGTTTACAGATGTGATAAGCTAGATTAAATCGGTTTGATAATCACCGAAAACAACCAACATTTTAATGTTTAGAAATGATAATAAATAATAAAAATATAAAAATAAAAAATAAATATATAAAAATAAATAAATATAATAATAAGTAATTCAAATAAACATAATATTTGATATAGTATGACAACCGTAAACTGCGGCTCATTGATAATTGAATTTTTGATAATTGAATTTTTGATAATTGAATTTGAAAATTGAATTCGATTTTTTTATTTTGAAATTTTTTCAACTGAATTTTTAAAAAAAAATTTTTTGTTGCAATTGTATTTTCATAAATGTTAAAAATTAACGAAACATTGTTTTTCACATTTTACTGCTTTTTAAAATTATTTTGTAGTAGGCGGCGCTTTGTTATAACAACGAGAGAGAAGCAATGAAAATAAATTTAGTGAAATTTAGTGAATTTTGATTAGTTAGTATTTTTGTTTGTACAATATTGCGGTCGTTTGTATATTTTAGTATAGTTTTCTATTCGTGTTTTTTGAAAAATTTGGTAAGAAGATTTTTTATGAAGCATTTTAAAATTTTAAATTAATTAAAATTAAATTTATGTCTTTTTATTATTTTGTTTAAATTTCAGTAATATAAGTTATTCAAATTTATTATTACAATGACCTCAGAAAACATCATAAAACGAAAATACAAACAAGAAAATATAACTTTTCAAGAAGAATGGACAGAAAAGTTTTTTTTTTATTGACAATAATGGTAAATCGTTGTGTCTTATTTGTAAAGTTACAATTTCCAACTACAAAGTAACCAATTTACGTCGACACTATGAAGTAAGTCATACACACTTATCAATTCAATATCCACTCAATTCAAAATTGCGAACAGAAAAACTTAAGTCATTGCAATCAGGGCTTCAAAACCAACAAGGACTAATGTCTTCTTTTAGTCGAGAAGATGACAGTGCCAACGAAGCTAGTTTTTTGATAGCTTGGAATATAGCTCGTGCTAAACGTACATATGGCGAAGGTGAATTTATTAAGAGAAACTTGGAAGAAGTGATTAAAGTTTTGGATCCGGATAACTCAAAACTACATAAATTGATCTCACGTATTCCTATGTCACGTCGTACAACTGCGCGTCGAATTGGCCAAATTAGCGAAAATGTTGAAAATAATTTGATGTGTGATTTAAAAAATTGTACAGCATTCAGTTTAGCTCTCGACGAGTCTACTGACATTCAGGATGTTCCACAATTAGCCGTTTTTGTCCGCTTTGTATCTTCTGACGTAAAAGTAAAGGAAGAAATTTTAGACCTAGTAGCTCTTAAAGAAACAACTCGCGGTATCGATGTCAAAACTGCGCTTGATGTAGTGATGGACAAGTTTGAATTGGCGCGTGATAAACTTGTAAGTGTTGCGACAGACGGAGCGACTGCAATGATGGGGAAAAATCAAGGTCTCATTGGTCTTTTAAACAGAGATCCAAATATTCCTCATTTCTTATCTCTTCAATACATAATTCATCGCGAGCATCTCATAGCGAAGTACTTTAAATACGAAAATGTGTGGAAGATTGTTTTGAAGATTGTGAATTTAATTAGAACAAATGCCAAAACACATCGTCAATTTAAAAACTTTTTAGAAGAATTAAGATTAAATGATGAAATAGATGAATTGCCCAATGATGTCTCCTTATGGTGTATTGTTAGATGGCTGTCAACTTACAATGTTTTGGACCGTTTTGTGGAACTCCTAAATCCTATCATAATATTTACCAAAGAAAAAGGAATAGCATACCCAGAATTAGAAAATGAAACTTGGCTTTCTGACTTAATGTTCCTTACAGACATTATGGAACATTTGCAAATATTAAATTTGGCTTTACAAGGAAAAGAAAAGATAATTATTGATTTGTCACAAACGTTATTTAGTTTTGAAGCTAAACTTCGGCTTTTTGTGAACGATCTTAGGTCGAAAATATTTAATCATTTTCCACGAATAAAAGCTAATAAAATTGATATCACAGAAGAAAAAGTAAACGAATACAGTGAAAAATTGGAAGAATTGCAAGCGGATTTCAAATGTAGGTTTGAAGATTTGAAAAGTTTTAAATCTACATTTGCATTTTTTGTGAACCCATTTATTTGTGATATTATTGAAGATGGATTTCCAATTTCTGAAGTAATACTTGTTAAAAAAGCGGTTGGGGAATTGGAGTTATTAGATATGAAAGAGGACCAGGCTTTGCAAATGCACCATAAAGTTACTTCTATAATTGAATTTTGGAAACTCGTACCAGAGGCAAAATATCCACACTTAAAACAAGCTGCTTGCCGTCTAATTTCAATTTTTGGTACAACATATTGTTGTGAATTTTTGTACTCCACAATGAAGTTCGTGAAGTCGAAATATCGTTCACAGTTGACCAATCAGCATCTTACAGAATTGCTGCGAACAGCTTTAACAAAGTATACACCAAATTTAAAAGATTTGACCAAAAGTCTTCGATAATTCAAGAAATTTTATTACTTTTTATTAATGGATTTTTATTATATTTTATGTTTGTTACTTTAATTTTGAAATAATTGTTTTTAATAGCGTTTAAGTCTTTTTTAATCAAATTAATGAAATAAAAAAAAAATATGTAGTTCACTATGGTGGCTCTTTAAAAAATAAATTTTCGGAAAATGTCTCTCATTGAACTCATGCGTGCCCACCTTTGATATATATATATATATATATATATATATATATATATATATATATATATATAGCGAAATGGGATAAATTATTATCATTCAAGAGAAAAATCGTTTTTCAGATTACATTGAAAAATAAAAATACATTAAAATTAATTTATAGTTAAATTTTAAATATTCAGTATTGTATATTATGTAATTATTATTAAGTAATAAATTTATTTATATTCTTACATATTCATTCATCCACAAACATGTAATATTTTATGATTTAATAAATAATAATTAATTACAATTTTTTATTAATGCAATTTGACATAATATTTAATTTCTTACTATTTCAGCAGGTGGCACTTTAATCATGATGGATCCGATTAATTGAATTCCCGCATAAATTGAACCCAAAATTACAAAGGTCATTGGTAAAGTCTGAATTTCCCTATAAATATCTTGGAAATTAATTTATAAAGCAAATCTCTGTTATATTAAACAGTTTAAATGATTAAAAAATAACGTAAATGATGAGTCATTGTAGAATATTTATTTCATTAAAACAAATTTTTAATAACAAGCTTTGATTCAGGAATGCAAGTCTTTGGATGTTTCTTTGTGCCCAAAATAACAAAAGGCGGAAGTTTAGTACCATCCTTGAGAGCACATAGATTGACGGTAAATCGTTTTTTCTCATGTCCTGTAGTTTTAATTCGGACCTCTTTGGCACCTTTAGTCTCAATTGTGTACCCTAAAGGCATGTCACATTGAATGGACACTTCATCAAAATTACCGATCCATCGTCGAATAACAGTTTCATTAATATCATATCGTCTTGCAACCTCCCGTATGTTTCCTAACTGACGAGCTAATTCAATAACTTCTTTTTTTTTGCTGAACTAAAAGATCTTCATTGTTTCTTTTGTTTTTGTTCAGAATCGTTATCCATTTTAATCAAGGATTCAAAACAGTGCAATAAACAATGTAAACGATTAAAACAAAATGGTTATTGTCACGGTGAAATTTGTTTTTTAATGATAGGTTGCTGATTTTAAAATCATGTGTTTTCAACGCAAATGGTGCAGCTAATACGTGCTGCGGTTTATACGAATAAAAAAATACATTTTTATAAAAATGTCATCTACAGCTTATACTCGGGATTTTACAGTAATAAGAAAATGAGAATGCTTTTTATACTTGTTGTAGAGTGTCACTACTCATCATTTTTTATTATTTCCTATGAAATCACAACCACGATTTGCGGTATATTTTCAAAATTTTTTCCGTGATCTAACAAAAAAAAATAATAAACTATATAGTTTAATCCCATAGTTCAAATAATAACTATAGACAAATATGAAAAAAACGATCAATAAATAAATTAATAGGAAATGAAATTCAGAAGCTAAAGGGCAAAAAGATTTAAAAAAATTTAAAAGAAAGCAACAATAATTGAACCAGAGTAAAATAATTGAATTACAAAAATTAGAAGATCAAAGAAAGAAGACAACGATAATCGAACCAGAGTAAAATATCGAATTACAGAGATGGAAATAATTAACAAGAAAGCGATAATAATTAATCTTGAATAAAATAATAGAATTACAAAGATTGGAATAGTTGATAAAAGAACAACAACTATTATTTCAAAGCAAAACAATTGAATCGAAAAATTTGGAAGGGACAAACTAAAGAAATAAAACTCATACGAGCCGCCGCCAATCCTTATATCAATTACTATCACAGAATAAAGATCAAATTCAGTGAATCCAAAGATCAAATTATAAATTAGTATAGAAGATCATAACAATCAGTGACTTCCCACTATTCACGAAAAATTACAGAACTCTCGGAGGTCTTTAATTTTGTCGTTATTAAATACACTTTTTAAAAGATTAATTCGTTTGTTATATTTTAGTTGTTTTGATATCTATTATTTTAATAGTTATTCATTCGTCATATTACATACAATCACCCCAGCTGTACCGAGACAGTTCTTTTTAAAGAAGACTCGGCTGGGACCTAACAAAACTTTCTTAACAACATTATAGCAATACACAGTAAAAAACATACATATAGAGAAAGTTCGATCTTAGCACTTGTATTAAATTATTGTTTTTATTGAGACAGTATTTGTTTGAATAATTATTGGGGATAAAATAATTTTTGTTAAAATCGTGTTTTTATCCTTCATTTTTTCGATTGCATAAAGTTGCAAGTTTTGAAAAGTTTCCCAGCAAACTCTTGAAAATTGAAAGGTGTAATTAGATAAAAGCTCATCAAAATACGATTTAGTGTTGGCAAAAAAATGTTCATGAAAACCTTTAGAAATTGGTGGTAAAATTCGTGACTTTTGTGAAATGCATTTTAAATGACTTGTCATAAACTTAGTTCAGAATCTCTAATAAAAGACTTGAAGGATAGTAAACCTTTTTAATAAAATCTTTCCAGTGCAAGACTACCATTAAAAATCTACAAACATTAAATTGTCTCGAGTAATGCCCTCATACTTCTTTTCTAGGAATTTCATTGAGGTTTTTCTGTGACTTTGCTATAAGAGATCTCGATAAAATGCATATATTTAACAACACAGTTGAAGAATGCAAGGCAAAGATAATATTTAAAGATATTATTTACTTTCTCATGTCAATGCACAATTCTATACAAAATGGCATGGTTGTAATTAAAAAACTTGATTAATTCATATTTGATAATTATATTTATTATAATTATAATTTTTATAATAATTTTTATACCGTGTAATTATTGTGGTTTGTAAAATGTCAAAAGTGACACCATAAATGGCAAATCCAGAAAGAATGATCCCGAATACAAATCCTTTTCGATTTGGGAACCACTAAAATAGAGAAAATGTATTAAATATATATAAGCACAAAAATTATAAAATAATAACGAAAAAATGGAAACAAAGCAGTTTGGTGAAGCAATTATTTGTTTATTTTTTAACTTTCGTCAAAACATTTGTGTATAAATTGTTAACAAATTCAATGTTAATTAAAACAAAAAGATCAAAATAAATAATTTTCGAATAAAATTTCTTTAATCTAAATAAAAACGGAAAGAAACGTTTATTACACCTAACCGCGAAAGTTAACATTGTCTATAATATAAGTTGGTGTGCACACCACCTGAGGTGAGTCACCAATTATATGACAATGTTAACTTAATTTCATTTATTCAATTTTCCAAAAATCGTTTAAAGGTAAGTTTTTGCATTGAAGTAATTTTTAGGACTTGAATTTTGATTTTATATAATTATGAGATCATTATTCAAGTTCTTAAATATTACTGTTAGTCAGTATTTATAATATTGATAATATATAACATTGATAATTAAATTTCAGGTGTTTTTTTTAGGAATTTTATGGTATTTTATTTGGATTTATTTGGATTTATTTCGTAAAAATGTAAGTTAGATATTTTTATAATTATAAATAAGTAAAGTAATCACTAAAGATTTATTTTTTTAAGACATTTAGTAAAGAATGGATAAAATATTTTTTAAGTTTTTGTAATCTTCTTTCGAATTTTGTCTATTTCTGTAATTCTATGAAAATATTAATTTGTTAAAATAATTTATTAAAATTTACGATTTGCGATTTTTTTCCTGCAAATTCAAAGATGTCGAAGGATCTTCTTCAATATCTGTAAATCTAAAGAAATTTTATATTCTAAATTATTTTATAATTAAATCTTACGATGTATTTACTTCTTTTTCCCTAAAGCTCAACGTAGAGCAGTCGGAATCTGATTCAAAAGTTTTTTTGTACATAATTTTTTAAATAATTTAAAAATATTGATATGTTAATTATATGTTAATCAATCTGAATTTCGCATGAAAAACACTTTACTTAATTTTGTATGTATTTTTCATTATGTGTGCTGTGCTTGTATGCTTAATTATTTTCTCTCACTTTTTAGATTCCTATAATAAATATGTTAAATTTCGCGGCATTAAATTTCTACACACAGGTAAGTTTGTGTGTTCCTATAATATATATTTATTGATTTTTTTTTAGATAATAGATAATGTTATATTTCGCGGTTAGGTGTAGTAGTGTTTTCGTCTAAAACAAGTCAAAAGAATCTTTCTGTAATTGATCGTATCACACGCTCTATTTTTACACAACCATTGTTTATCAAACCATTTAACGTGTCCAATAACTTGAGATTGAGCCATGATTGAATTTGAAACATTGGATAATTGTTCAACACTTTTGCGAAAAAACATTTGAATTGAGTTGATCTTTTTAAGAGCGCGATGAAATAAAATATCATATTCATAAGTTAGCAAGTTTATCTTTTTATCGCTAATGTCATAAATGATTTCAGATAATTCACGAATATCTTTAAATCTTTGGGGAAATTTCATAAAAATATCTTGGAGTTCCTCTTCTGTCATTTCATGATTTACAGAAATTAAATCGTTGATTTCCAATCGTTTTGATAAACTTCCATAAATAATCTTCGCTATATTGCTCATTGAAATACGACATTTCAAACATTCATTATCATCCATATTTCACTGAAGCCGAAATTCAAATCCGGTATAAAAAATACTCTTTTAAACAACAGTTTCTCGAACCAAACCCGAATTACCAAATTATATGCATTCAAAATTCTACAATTCCAGAAAACATAAATCGATTGATTCAGCCAAACAATTATTATTCTACAAATTAATATATAAAAATCACAACATAAAAATAAACCTACTTCTCGCGTCTGTGTGCGCACACTCACAAAATTCTGTCTAATCATACCGCGCACACAGACGCGATGCAAAAACCACCAAACAAGCTGCCAGTCAGAGGTAAATGTCATGAATATGAGGTAAAATTTTATTAAATTCCGCACATATAATTATGTAATTACTAATAAACCGATTAGTGTAATTGTTTTTATTAAAGTTGTTTATTATCTGGTGATAACTGAGCGGTTGAAATCAATTGAAAAGATATATTTTAAAAATTGGCGTTCTTTTATTGATATCTAATATTAAATATTATTTGTCTCGCATATTTTCTATTGCCTTGCGTATCTTTAAGTTCTGCGTTATGTCCTTTGGAAAATTATATATTATATTTTTATTTTACAAATTGTTCACGGTTAAAAATTTTCAAAAATTATGGAACTAGAAATCAATCATTTAATAAGTTATTTACGGCATGAAAATTTAGAGATGATATTAAAAACAATTCAATAAAATCCAGTAACCCCTGAATGTATGTTGCTTTTGTTTTCAAGATATTTTTTATTAATTTTATTTTTAGATATATATTTCGACAATTCTATATTTCCTCTAATCATACAAATAATGATGATAACAACAATGTCTATTTTGATTAACCAGTTCATTAATAATCACAAAAATAATATCAATAATTTCAGACATTGTTTTAATAAAGTGGCAGTGTTAATTTTAAGGGTTCACAGAACATACATTATTGGTCAATAATAATGATTTTGTTGGAGTTGTCGGTGAAATGCGAAATTATTTGACTTATTTGACAACAATTATGAATTCCAAACTATCAACTACGAGTTTCTGGTCAATGAGGTTCGCCAAATGTTGGTCAGATCACGGACCTGAAGTTATCAATAGATGTAACCATGCGGGTCGAAAACCTGAAATATAGGCACATCCCTGCTCAAATATTTGAAGAGCACACAAAATAACATCAATTATTATAGAAATTCTAGGACAACATTAATAAACTGGGAAATAAGGGCGTATCCCAGCGCAAAATTTCAAAAGTAACATTGAATAACAACCAGTAATGAGGACCATAACTAATCGAATAAAGGAAAACAATAATCTAAAAAGGAGATAGAAAATGAAAAGTGACGTAAGACCTTTTATCAGCAGTCCAGGACCCGAAAATGAAAATACGAGGAGTAGTTTTAGAAGAAGAGCTCACCTGCTCATTGATTTTCAGTCAGTGTATACATTATCAACATGGTAGTTGTCATGGGTACTCAGATGGTTTAAAGTAAAATAATACTGAAGGCGTTTAGGAAAGAGTCGTTCTCAAATTATTATTATTATTATTATTATTATTATTATTATTATTATTATTATTATTATTATTATTATTATTATTATTATTATTATTATTATTATTATTATTATTATTATTATCATTATTATTAGTATTATAAATATTATTATTATTAGTATTATTATTGTTATTATTATTATTATGGTTTTATTATCCTCATTATCATCATTATTACTATCACAAGTTTTAGTAGAAGTATGAGTATTAGTATTGTTAGGATTGTTAGTATCACACAATAGTTAGTTACCAAAACACAAAGGATATTTGTATGAGTTAAAATAACAGGGAAAATAATATAATGTACATTACAATAGACTCCAATGGAAAGGTATAATTATTTTATTTTGGTGTTTTAAAATGGAAAAGGTAACTAACAAAATAACTAAAATTGAAAATCTTAATTTATTTCGAGGACGAAATTTTTTTAAAGGGGGAGATATGTTGAGGGTACCTAAATGATAAATAGAATAAAAAATAAATTACCTGGAGGAAGATCGTCATGACAAACGGGACAATCTATAGGAACTCAGAAAAGAAAATTAAAGTAAAAAGAAATGAAAAATGAGAAAGATAAATAAAAAAAAGAAATCAAACAAGAAATTAAAACCAAGGTCATTATTAATTAAAAGATACAAACGAAGGAGGAATTTCGGATTGCAGGAAAACAAAAATATGGAGAAAGCCGTATTTTGACTGCTTGTCAAAGATAGGAAAAGTCGGCACAACATGAAAAGAAAAACAACAGGGCATATATCGACATCTGTCAGAGATAAGGCTGACGTAGTGGGGAATACAGAGGAAAATGAAAATGGAAAACAAAATCTGTCTCTAGTGCCACAAATGAAACAAATATAAAGCGGAATAGTTGACCGAGAAATCAGACAAAATTAGAGACAAAAATTAGAGACAACCCCGAGACAACAAGAGTTAAAAGGAATTAAATTTAGAGAGTTAAAAAGGAGAATCAAAGAGAGAATTTAAAGGAACAATTAAAGGGAAAATTAAAAAGAGTTCAGAACAGAGTGAAACGAGAAGTGACGAGAATCTTTTGTAAAATTTAATATAAAGTGAAAGTGGAGTAAATAAATTTGTGGTCAAAGAAAATAGAACAATCGATCAACGTACCCTGTAATTGAGTGGTTGACACTAGTAATTATTATTGTGGTTACAGAAAGGGCTATTCTTCACGTAGTGTCGAAATAAACTCTGTGTGACAAATTGGTTTATAGTTAATTAGTTGTAATTGAAATTAGTACGATCCAATGTGAATATTAATAAAGCTTATCGTGTTAGAGAGTGTTAAATTGTGAATTAATAAACACGCTTTGGAGTCAGAGTAAAAGTTTAAAAGAATTTACAAACATTGTCACCAATCCAATAACCCAAAAATATTTCAAGACACACATGAAATTTCATAAAATTGCCAGAATTAAATTCATAATTTAAATCAAAGTGATCAAGTTTCTTATATGATTTCAATTTCAAGATCTTCACTACTTTGATGATTTGAAGATAAAATGTCATGATTATATGTTTGAAATTACAGAAATTAGAATAAAGAAAACAATAGGTGCTTGATAAAATTTTATTAATTCGAAAATTCCGATATCAATTTTAAATAAAATACTTTTAATATTTAATTCTTATATTTTAATTTAAATAATTTATATTAGGAATCTTATTCGTTAAAACATTAATATCTGGTTCCAAATCACTAGATAATTCCAAAAATTTTATTTAATAAATAATACACTCAAAACATATATATCTTATTTAAACAAATTTCAATCTTTCTTTTAAAATATTTTTAAAATTTAACAAAATTTCTAATAAAATCTTTTAGAATCAACTTTTCAACTTCCTCATAATTTAAATGTATTTATAAGTAATTATTTAAAAGCTTGTATTCTAATATCATAAATATTGTAATGAGATTAATATACAAGCTTTACATTGTATATTTATATTCACAAATTATGTTTCGTGAATTCGAAATTTAGTAATACAGTGTATATGATTATTATAAATATTATTTATGTTATTAATGACTTGTGTCAGTGATTGGAATTATTTTTATTTTAATATAAGATATAACTTAACATTTAATTTAACAAAAATTTATTTTCGTCGATTCGCTTCTATATAATATTTTTAATATTGCACTTTTCTTAAAATATTTTTGTAATAATTGGCAAATATTCCGAAAATAATTTATGGGATATTCATTTATGATACTCATCTTGTATCAGCTATTTTTTTGTTTGATTAATTACATCCCTTCTCTTTTCTAGGGATACAAAGCTGATTGCATTTTTATAGACAGTTTCATTCAATTTTCCTGATTTCAATCCGGAAAGAATGGTACTAATCTATTTTGTAAGATTCTTCAATTAAATGGGTTAAATTTGCTCTTTTCTTCTTTATTTTATCCAAACTAAAGACTTCAGAAATGATTTACAATTTCGTGTTATCACGGGATTTTTAAATATTTAAGTTAAATAAATATTTCAATAAATGTCAAAACTGAAAGTTAATTTCATTGCAAGTTTGATTATGCTTTCAATTGTGTTGCATTTATTCTTTTTTCTATCTTAGGATCTACATCACTGTACACTGCGTTGCAAAATAAATAATTATGATCATGTGGGTTGGCAATATTTAAATCCCAAAACACAAATAATTACTACTTACAAATTTTTGTCTAAATTTTTTATCGAATTTCTGAAATTTCTCATTATATTATTCTCAAATTATCTTAGTGGATTTAAATAATATTTTTTTCAAAGTTATTTATAATTAATTAAACATACATGGCAATGATTTAATTATAAGATAACACCAATGAAACATTCTTTTCCGATATATTTCGACAGTTTTCCTGTCATCATCAGGTGGGATATAATAACTATGTAAATTAAGGATTTTAAACAAATTTATTAATTATATAAAATCTTTTTATTTAATAAAAACATTTAATTATTACTTTAAAATTATAATTAAATTAATATATTATTTTTAAAAATTTTAAACATTCAAAATTTAATTTAAAAATTTAAAAAATTTTATTAATTATTTAATTTAACACAACAATCAATACATACAATATACAAGAAAAAAATTATTTAAAAACCTTTAAAATACAAATATTCACTGCATTCTGCACATTAATTTTTGGATTCTATGACTTTATCAACAACACCTCACAAATCACACGTTCCCAATAATCTCGAAATTTTTTAATAAAATTTAATAAGACATACCTATTTTAATCTTACACCCCTTTTGTGCTCACTAATATGCTCACTAATATTATTTATTATTGTTAAATTTATTATATAATTAAATAAATATTTTCAAGATTTAAAAATTAATGAGGCTAATCTCCCGCAATTTAATCTTTTATCAAAGTTTAAGTAAAAACATTTTAATATTATGAAGAGTTTTTTAAATGATTTTTGATTTCTATTTTTCTTGATTTAATTTTGTGTTTTAAAGGTGTTATTCCTTTTACTTTGTTTTGGGGTTTTGTATTCTTAATTAAGGGTTTTTGTTTAATTTCTTGTTTATTTGGTGTTTTATTTGTAGATCTTTAGTAACTTGTTGTGGCTTTCATGGTGTGTGGCTTTACGCTGACAAACGTTTTGTTAATTTCCGTTAATTAATTAAATTGTTTTTAATTATCGGTATTCTGGTTCAACATTATATTATTAACCATTTATTTTAATTTTATTTATCCATTTTGAGCAAAAAAAGGTGATTATTTATTGAATAATGTTTTTAGATTTTTTAAGATATTTTCTCCAAATTTGTAAATTATAGTGATAAATGAACATTTTGGTAATCGTAATATTCTTTTAAAATGAAATACGTCTTTTTCAATTAAGCGAAATTTCTAAAGAGTTAAAAAATTTTAATTTCAATTTTTTTTTGATTTTCTTTAAAATAAACTGTTGACGACATTGGTACATAAAAAATGCATTCAAATTTGGCCATTTTGAATTTGTTTTTCATGATTTTTAAATGTACGTTAATGATTAAAGTATTTAATTATCTAATGTTTACCATAGGAATTATGGGTTTTACTCAATTAATTTATTTTCGCCGCTCCTATAATAAAAATTTGTAATAAAATGTATTAATGAAATGCATTTTTATTAGAGTTCCTTTTTATATCATAGCTGAATACAATTCCCTAGTATTCATTGGTCATTGAAAGCTGGCATTGTAGTGCCTCTGACTTGCAAATTAATAAATATATCAATTTAATAATTAAATTTAAAATACATTATTAAATTAAAATGATTGTTTAAATATTCAACAAAATAAGATTCATGATTCTTTCGAACATGACCACCGTTAATTTTCATTAAAATTCATTAAAAACTGTCAAACATTCGAGAAACTGAAACCTTTGCTTTCCAAGCTGAGATCTCTCAGTTGATGAACTTGGTCATCAACACATTCTATTCAATCAAAGAAATATTCCTTAGATGATTGAGTTCTAATGCCAGTGATGCTCTTGAAAAAATTCGTTACAAGAGCTTGACTGACAAATCAGTCTTGGATAGGAAAAGAAGTTAATAATTAAAGTTATTCTAGGTAAAGATTCCAATACTTTGACATTGTAAGATACTGGAGTCAGTATGGCTAAAGCTGAATTCATCAACAATTTTGGTACAATCACCATATCAGGTATCAAAGGTTTCATGGAAGCCTTGACTGCTGGAGCAGATATTTATATGATCCGTCAATTTGTTGTCGCTTTCAATAAATATATTGTACGAATTAGTTTCATATTCCTACAGGCATGTATATAATTACTGATTTTTATTCATTTAAAATTGATAAAACATAAAATATAAAAATCAATTTGATATAAGGTATTTGATATTTCAATAAAAGAAATAGAACTTGCGCAGGCGTGCGTAATAGCACACCATAAGCCAATCCCATCCCGATTCCACCAATTAGTCCATAAGAAATAATGACGACTGAGAAATAAGATCTGATTGTAAAATACAGCAGGCATGTACTGAGACTAAGAATTTCATCGTATCAAATCGCATGAAAAACATTAAAGTTGCACCTCATTATCCAACCTCCAAATAACACTGTCATCGATGGGCCAATTTTCCTTTCTAAACACTGACCCAAAGACATAGAAGTGCCCATGCCAAATGTCATTACTCCCATAATCCATATAGTTTGACCTTGATTTATCGAACGATTTATACTGGAACAATTACTCATATACTTAACAACTTCCAGTTGAAAACGGCCTTTAAATCGAGAAATTTTATTTATAATAATATAAACTGAATTTACTAAACATAAAAACTACACCAAATGATAAGTTAATAACAAATGCTCCTAATATAACGAATAATCCTCTAAAATTCCTCTTATAGTGGTGCATCAGTCAATATTTATTTATAGATCTAAAGCAAAAGATAAACTAAAAATTTTATATTACTACGTATAACCAATCACTGAATAGGTAACTTCAAATTAAACTATTTATAAAATTATAGAATATACTATATTTAAACAAAACAATTAGAGAATAAAATTATCAACCGATATCTAAATTAACATAGAAATTATTCATTAAAAACTAAAGTAGTCCATCAAAAATTATCTAAATAAATTTTTTTAAAATAAAGATTTTATAAATAAACTAAAATTTGAATTATTTTGAATGATGAAGCAATATTTAACTGTTATTGTGGAAAACGCTGTCTTTCCTTTTGAATTTTTTAAGTTCTACCTGATAATACCCATTTCCAATGTCTATTAAAGTAAAATATGTTTCTGCTTTCAATAAATCTAATATCTCCGCTATATTTGGCATTGGATATGCTTGTCTATCTGTAACTAGGTATAGCTGTCAGAAATCTGGACATGTCTTGTTTCCATATTTACCAAACACAAACCAGCGGTGTATTCCATGATGAATTGCATTTCTTAATAATAACATTTTCAAAAAGATTATATTGTCTACTAAATCTTTGGTTCCAAATGAATTGATTGTATTCGTGGCTTGATATTAATTGGTTACCCATGTGGGTCTATTTTATGTTTCATCAATGTTATGCATTTGTTAGTCATAAAAATATATTGGCTATTCATTAAAATTTCTGTTAACATCGTATCGTTCACTTTTAATTCCTCTCTTGGTCTGTTTAATTTTTCTGTTCCTATTATAGGTTTCTCAAAATTTACTTCGATTATATGCATGTGCTTATTACTCATGGCTATTGCATTTGTGTTCACATATTTCCCCACAACTTATACCTCCAATAACTTCTGGCTTTATGTGGCTTGCAATCGTTAGACTTAATACCGATGGGCTTAAAAAAGCCTTGCAAACCAAACCCATGAATTTTGAACGAAAGAGATTCCGGGAACTGAAAATGAATCGGAATGCTTAATAGGAAAAATGAAAAAAGATTATTTTTACAGTGCTTTATTTTATTGCTTGCATAAATTTGTAAATTGGTTATCTGATATTATAGTCGTATTAAAATTAATAATAAATAAACGTGAAAGCAAACAAAATAATTATCTTTTTGACAAAAACCAGACCTCTTCTTAGCCGTGCTTAATGCCACATTTGTCAATTTCAGGAAATATACTAGAATAAGAATATTAATTTTTCATTAATTTTTCATTTGTATCATTGTGTTTAATTACAAATATTCTTGAACCAATGTTAATGGTCAAAATCCTATAAAATTGACCACTAGTTATAGTAACTTCTGTTTTATTTTCAGTTCAACATCACGGAATATTTTTTGAACTGCCGCTATTGCTTCGGAATAATACTCTTCCTGGTTGATCTACCACGGATTCAAAAATATGAATTTGTAGACATATTTCCTGTTTAGCTGTAATTATTGTAGATTTTTTTTCTCTTGTTTTAGAGATTAATGCGATATCTCTATCAAGGCATCATGCATAAGTCCAAAATTTTGAAAAAAATAATAAATGTTATTTTCAAAGCTAATCCATGAAACTTATCCTTTTAGCTTTTCGAGATTATACAAAGATCTATTGTTCTCAAGGAGGAACCCAACGACCGTCTAAAAAATAATTATGTTTAGGATACTTCAATGATGAAAAAAACTAATTGTAAAAAGATGTTAAATGATACCGGGAAGGAATTAATGAATAAAAAATAATGGGAATATTGTTTCAGAATTTTGAGAAAAAAGTAAAAAAGGAAATTAAAAAACATGAAAAAAATACCAAAAATCAAACAATAAGACAAATGAGGTCATTACTGATTGGTAAAGTAAAAACTTAAAAGAGTAAATGAATGGGAAATGAAATTGTCTCATTTCGAAAACTTATGTGAAATAATAGTTAGATCTTTAGGATGTGAGAAGTTTATAGGAATTAAAATTGAAAAAGTAAAAGGACCAGCAAACTATCTGTATGTGCTATTGAATAATAATATAAAAATGCGAACCATAAAGTGAATAAAAAAGCAAGAGGGAAGAGAAAATATAACGAAAGAGTGCAAACGAGCTATAACACAAAATTATTGGGAAAATATTGCCAGATCGGATAAAAAATTTCAAATCACATTATAAATCAAAGTTATTCTCGTGAATATTGAGTTCAAACCCAGCTCTTGGCATAGGTAGGTCAAGTAGTTACGGAGGATGCGATTTTACAAAAAATGTGTTATCACTTTATAACCATTTTTTCAATTACATGTAACATTTTTTATTAATTTCGAATTTAGATTTACTTTTGAGAACTTCATCATGAGTGCTTTCCAACGTATTGTGGGAGCGTTAGTAGGTGGGCTTAATTGAAAATGAAGTTAAATGAAGCGCTACTGACAAGCAAAATCAAAGAATATTAAATGCTGAAATTGTACACCGACAAAATGGTTTTGAAAGATTACTCTTAATTACTTAATTTTTAGCTCAATACAACATTGCTTTTCGGGTCCCATTAATAAAAGTAATCAGAGAGACAATTGTAACTTTCTTGCCTTGGTAGAACTTAAAGGAAAGTTCTATTCAGTTTTGTAAGAACATTTAAGAAGAATAATGTTGGATGAAATCCATGATCATTATCTTGGAAAAAGAACCTAAAATGATTTATAATCTCTAATGCATGGGTGTGTAAACTACGGTCCATGCAAGATTGTATTTTTCATTGTTTTGTTCATTGGTAATTTTGAAACACCAGCTGAATCAGAGTGATTTTGCAAACCCATCAATCTCAATCTGTTTCCGATCCACATTCAATGATCAATTGAAAATGTTACATCCAAATCACAGCATATAATCATGTCATTGCATCATTCTCCAAGAAAGTTTGTGCCAACCTGTTCTTGATTTCAAACACGTTGTTGACCCTGTTGTTTGTGTTGTGAATGCATTGGGAGCTAGGAGACTAAATCTGAATATTGTGATGTACTTAATCATACAAATGTACGTTGGTTGAGGTTTTAAAGAAAGTGTAGAATATGAGAGATGAAATAGTGTTGTTTCTGGAGATTAAAGAACTCTGATGGAAAATACAAAATGGCTGTCTCATTTTGCAATTACAGTTGACATACTCTACCGGCCTAATGAACTGAATGTGAATCTGCCAGCAAAAAGTGTTTTTGCTCAAGAGCTATTTGCAGAAATTAAGTCTTTTCAAGTGATTCTTATGCTGTTCTCAAAACTTCTGAAAGAATAAAATTTTGTTCACTTTCCAACATTTACGACACAATTTGTTTCTTCAGAATTTGTAAAAAAATGCAGCCATCAGATTTTACCTTTAAAAGAAGAGTTTTAATTGCGTTTTCTTGATTTTAAAGCTCTTTAGGACCCGTTTTTCGTTCTTAACTTGCAGTTTTCATATGATATTGATAAAAGCTTCTACTGATCTGCAAAAGGAATTAACAGATTTGCAGAATGATAACATTCTCAAAGAGAGAATTTCAAATTAACAGAATTAACAAAATTTTATGCATCACTAAAATGCGACAAGTTTTCAAAATATACAACACTTTGCCATGAAATGTTTGTTTTATTTGCATCAACTTACATCTGTGAACAAACTTCCTTTTGCATAAACATCAATAAATCAAAGTATCGATCTCAACTGTCTGATACAAATCTGAATTCTATACTACGGATTTCAACAAGTACTTTGACTTCAGATTTTGAAAATCTAGTTAAAAACTGTTTGCAATTTCAAAAATCTCGTTAAATTTTATATTTTAAATTATTTTAAATAAACTATATGTAAAGTAGTTTTTTTTATTTATCTTTTTTATACTACTAAAATACTATTATTATGATTAATTAGAGTAGCAGACAGTTTCCTGATAGTTTCAAAATATAATTATTTTAAATTTGTTAAATATATGGTAAATTTCCTATAATTTTATCATGCGGCCCGCCAACAAAAAATTAGTTTCCACTTGGCTTCATGCACTCTTCCTTGTTCCAATGACTTACAAATTTAAAGAAAGAATTTAGATTCTGCTCTAAGGTTAATTATTTCTCTGTTATTCCTGAATAATTAAATTTTCCAGCTAACAAAATTCTTTTTTTGTTTTAGAACTCAATATTATTATTTAGACTAAGAAATATAAAGTAGTATTATAAGAACATTTTTAAATGTTCACCTCTGATTTCCTTTCAATTNATCTGCAAAAGGAATTAACAGATTTGCAGAATGATAACATTCTCAAAGAGAGAATTTCAAATTAACAGAATTAACAAAATTTTATGCATCACTAAAATGCGACAAGTTTTCAAAATATACAACACTTTGCCATGAAATGTTTGTTTTATTTGCATCAACTTACATCTGTGAACAAACTTCCTTTTGCATAAACATCAATAAATCAAAGTATCGATCTCAACTGTCTGATACAAATCTGAATTCTATACTACGGATTTCAACAAGTACTTTGACTTCAGATTTTGAAAATCTAGTTAAAAACTGTTTGCAATTTCAAAAATCTCGTTAAATTTTATATTTTAAATTATTTTAAATAAACTATATGTAAAGTAGTTTTTTTTATTTATCTTTTTTATACTACTAAAATACTATTATTATGATTAATTAGAGTAGCAGACAGTTTCCTGATAGTTTCAAAATATAATTATTTTAAATTTGTTAAATATATGGTAAATTTCCTATAATTTTATCATGCGGCCCGCCAACAAAAAATTAGTTTCCACTTGGCTTCATGCACTCTTCCTTGTTCCAATGACTTACAAATTTAAAGAAAGAATTTAGATTCTGCTCTAAGGTTAATTATTTCTCTGTTATTCCTGAATAATTAAATTTTCCAGCTAACAAAATTCTTTTTTTGTTTTAGAACTCAATATTATTATTTAGACTAAGAAATATAAAGTAGTATTATAAGAACATTTTTAAATGTTCACCTCTGATTTCCTTTCAATTGGCATTGTATTTATTAAAAAACTGACTATGAATCAGTACAGATATCAATGTTTTTTGAAATTGTTTTCAGTATTTGCAATACTTAAGGAATTTATAAGTTGTTTTTCATCAAACATGCATTTTATATTATAGCAACAGTATTAATTGAAAACTTTCATTCAACAAAAACCAATAGAAAACAAACTAATTGATTCGTCACAAAAACGTGAGGTGCTTCAATAAAACAGACAAAATATTTGAAGCTAGAGCGCTCATTTCTATAAAGTGCACGTTAATTAATGTCCGGTGAAAACACAGTGTTGACGTAAATGTACATTGCTGTAATTAAAAAAATTCAATTACTATTATTTTGCAAAACATTAAAATAAGGTAAACAAATTGCATTAGAAAAAAATTCATAACAAAAATATCATTCGATTGAATTCTCAGAGATTCTTATTTCTCGGAATTCTCGAGGTGAGCTTTCTAAATATTCCTTAATCAAATTAAACTCCTAAACATCTTACTTTTTAAGATAATAATCAATGTAATCTTGTGCTGCTAATAACTCTTGTTCTAATTCCACGTTCCTCGAGATTAGTTGAGCTCTTTCAATTTCCAAGTCGGTCACCGTTGTGTTTCCAAACTCTTTAATTTGTTGTCTCAATTCCATAAGGTTAGAAGAATCTCTTAATGATTCGATTTAATTAATGAAAACAAAATAAATGTATTTTAAATTGTAATTTTTTACTTTCATGCTGAAAATTAGCCTTACTCTTTGGAATGTACCAGGACATATGTGGGGGGGGGGGTTGCATCATTAAGTAAGAAGTACATAATTGTTCTCAAGCAAAATTTACATATTAGCAGGCAATTTAGTTGGAATAACAATTCACAGATTCTTTGTAAATATTACGGTTATTTTCGACCTCCATTCAGTAATTCAGTCAATTTATATATATTTGATAGAAATATATGGTTATCTAAGATGCTTTTTCATATTATAAGTTTTAGGAATTGATTTAATAATGATATTCGGTGCTTATTATTATTTTATTATTATTACTATTTATTAATTATAAAGTAATTTAAGCCTTTTGTTGTAAATAATATATTTAATACAATATAAAAAAGTTTCCACTATATGATTTGGTACTTCCGTGTTATCTTACCCCCAAAAATTAAATTAAAAAAGAATACACATAATTATTATATTTATTTTCTAAATCACAGTTACAAACTCAGCATATGTTTGTAAAGAGTTTGTAAATAGTCATCCAGGTGGCCAGAAAACCACAATGTCGTTGAGAATAGTGTCGAACATATCGGCACTGTTGCTTAGAACACGTTTGCGCCACATAAACTCACATAAATCACAGATAGCCTTAATAAATTCATGTTCAATAATGTTCAATAACGTCATCAATAATGTATTCTCTCATTTTTTATATTGTTATTTTAATTGTATTTTATAATTTAATTTTTGGCGGTAAGATAACACGGAAGTACCTACGATAGTCCTTGTCAATTTCGTCGAATAGAAATTAGTCGAAAATTTTTTCATTTGTATTATATAATATTTGCAGCAAAAAGCTTAAATTATCATTTAATTGTTTAATATTTATTAAATATTATTATATAATGATTTTAAATGTTTTAAATTCACGCTCTAGAAGCACCAGCACCAAAGATGCATTACGGTGATTGGTGTCAGAGGTGGGATGCAGTTGTATTTTTTTATTTCGTTGTATTTTATTATGTTTAATTATGGATTAACGTTTTCGGAAGTTTTATTGAAACAATTCTATATTGTGAGTAAAACAATGTTTTGGAATTACCCTTTGTTTTCTAAATTAGGCCTACTACTTAATGGACACGCCACGTAAAATATAATATTTAATCATGGAAATTACGTTTTATGAGATTCTTGGTTGTCGAAATATTTCTTTAATAACTTCACTGTCTCAGTTGGTGTAGGATTGCTGGCTATAATATCTTTAGGGTCGGGACCAATATTTATGTTGTCCATTTGTTTCACTTGATCTCTGATTAATCTTAAAAATAATTACATTCGAATATGTAGAAAGTTTTCACATAAGCATTACATGTACTCGATGATTGCCTTGTCACTCCAGGATCTCAAAGCGTTAAGTCTATTTTCTAGATCCTTCATAGAGGTTTTCAGTTGATTCTCTTTGGTAGCGTAAACGGAATCATACTGATTAAGTAAGGAAGATATTTCCATTTTATAATTTGTATTTGTATTTCCATTAGAGTTCATTCCATCCTAAATAAAAATATAATTATTTGTTTAAATCATTTTTCACAAATCGTTATAAAATGAAAATTACAAGTTTTAAAGTGGCATAATTTTTTATCTGTTTCTGGTATTCCTGTGAAATTTGATTTAGGTACCTTTTCATATAATTTATCTGCGACTCCAATTTTTGGTTTTCCTCTTTCACGACAATCAGCTCCTATTTTTCAAAAATAATTTGTTTTAATCACATTTTCAATAATTTTCAATAAATATACTATTGATAATTGCGATAGTTCTTTGAATCTTTCTTGAGCGATTGAGCGAGAATTTTGTAATTCTTCTTGCATTTGACCTCTGGAGTAATAATTTTTTTTAATTATTTTCTTAATGATAACATTTTCAGAATGCAATTTTCAGTGCAAGATCTATCTACTGATACATATATATTTCATTATTAACATTATTATTGGTAAAGATATTAACCACCGCGCGGGAGATGTTATTTTCAATATTATTATTATTATTATTATTATTATTATTATTATTATTATTATTATTATTATTATTATTATTATTATTATTATTATTATTATTATTATTATTATTATTATTATTATTATTTATAATAAAAATAAAGATTTCGAAATTCGATAAGTAACAATTTTAGAATTTTCAACTCATTTTTTGCATTATACGTAAAAAAGAATAAAATTGTAATAAAAGAGAAAATATACTTACAATCTCAATTTTAGATTTCTGTCCTTTGATGGGCTGATTGGGGACAAAATCTTTAACTCTTGATGTGTGTTTGAACCTTTTAGATCCCGTGTTCCCTTAAATAAATAAACAAATAAATTAATTAAATTCTTATTTATAAATATAATATATATATATAAATTTATATTACTTGTGTTGTTGGAGTATTCGAAACAGGTTGAAGTGATTTTCGTTTAAAATTTCCCTCCAAGTTTGACAAGTTGATATATTCTATGTTCAGTTCCGAATTTCTCGCTTCCTATAGATTAGAATCATAGAGGGCCAGAAAGTTTAGATTATTTTGTAAAATATATGGGTATGTTAAAAAAAATAATTGGTGGATATTGAATAATATAATGAAATTTATAATAATCATATAAATGGTTTGCCCTTAGAATCGTGATTCAACCAAAAAGGCCTAATGTGTTACCTTTTTTAATCAAATATATCACTATTTTTATCTTACGGGCAGCAGAAAAACATAACATTAAGATCGTAGAACCATAGGATACACCATAAGATACGTCATAGGATACATCATGGGATATACTATTGAATACACCATTGAATACATCATAGGATACACAGTTGAATACACCATAGCATAATTCATAGGATAAATCATAGGATACATCATAGGTATTGTCGTTATGTTCCTTAGGAACTTATTTAACTATATTTGTAAATTTAACTATTAATTGTTATGTTGTAGAGAAGTTGTCAGAACTCATCAGAGTCACCTTTAAAATCTGTTTCCGAACTGCTGGGGTGTTTGTGTGCGTTGACTAATGGGGAGAATTTATTACAATTATAATAATATCAAACGTTTAATTTGAACCAAAATAATAAAACATAACTAATAAACTTATATAACTTTTATTAAGCAAATATTAATGAATCAATATTGTCTTTATCTTGAGATCTCTATTTGTAAATTGCTTTATAGTTCAATAGTCAAAAATTATGGAACTTGGAATTTGTACATGTACAGTTTTGTAGAATGCCCAATAATGGAATATGTGGAATATGTGGAATATCCAAAATCACGTAACTTATAATTTGTAAAGATCATGCGGACTTGAATAATATAGGAACTTGAAATATAATTGTAATTTATATTCTAAATCTATCCTTGGATTAATTTAGGTTGGATTTTTTTTCGTATTTTCTCTTGATAAGTTTTAGTTTGAATTTTTTGTTGTCTAGTTATTTTCGTTAATTAATTTTCCAATTTTTATCGATCTTTTTTTCTAATTTTGATTTATAATTATTTTTTGGTTATTATAATTTATGTTAACTTGTAAAAATAAAAAATAACAACAATAAAATAACAACAAATAAAATAACAACAATCACATAAAAAAATAATAATATAAATAATAACGACAAATGTTGATTCTTATTATTAACGCTTACATTACAATAGGATACACCATAGAATACATCATAGGATACATCATTGGACACATCATAGGATATACCCTGGATACATAATAGGATTCATCATTGGATACACCATAAGATACACCATAGTATAAATCATTGGATACATCATAATATACATAGGATAATTTCTTTTACATAATAATTTCAAATTCTTTTATATTTCACTAAAAATCACTTTAAAGTACATGAATACCTCAGTAATACGGCGGATATGATTCCAGACCAACGCCGCAATCCTTGCTTGCTTCCTTTTTACTCGCTACAACATATAAACATCCTTAACCCTTTCAATACGATTTTTTTTATTTTAATAATTCATGTAATATTTATAGCAAAAATTTTATAGAAAAGAAAAAAAGCAATCAGCAAACAGCAACAAAGCAGACAGGTTTGGACTTGTTTACGAGCCTATGACCGTACAGTACTAAAATCCCAGATCCCAAATCATTTGTAAGCATTTAAATTATTTTAGTAATTATTAGAAATTCTCTGGGACAATATATCCTTATAGTATTGAAAGGGTTAAACTTCTTTACACTAACATTTATTATTTGGACAATAGCGCTAGGCTATAAATAACAGTTTCAATTTAAAAATAAAATAAGTAATGAATGGTAAATAAAAAAAAAATAATATATTTTAGCTTTAAAAACTTAATTAATATCATTGAAGGAAGGTTCAAGGAGATAGTTGAGACTCGTCATCTGAGCTTTCAATGAAACTAATTCTCTTTCTTGGTGGAGAGTCTAGTGTTGATGTAGATGGTTGTTGAGGTGATGATGGATGTTGAATGATATGATTTGAAGGTACGAGTATTTGCGTCACTGGCTTAAAAAAAGATGTCAATGACTTTTGCTTCATTGAGCATCTCGTTCTCTCTCGAAGAATTTCAGTGTAGCATGTGATGTCGTTTAGCAATCTTTTGCCAACGTTCGAACTTCTCTCAAAGTTGTTGTCAATTCCGACTCTTCTTTTCACTAGTCTTATCTATATGGGTATACATTGAAGGTATACGTAATATAAATGCGTATTAACACAATTGTAACACTATTTAATTTGGCGGTCATGTGGAGAGAGATGTAGTTGTTATGAATGCTTCGTTCCAACTGAACGCCGTATGGAAAATTTGTTGATTAAAAGCTATACAGAACATGTTTGCTGTAAGAGCGAGAAATGCGTCGAAAAATAATTTAGCGCCGTGTAAGCAAAGCTCCGTAAAACGAGGCATATCTGTAAATTATGTATGCAAGAAAGAGAAAAACGAAATATTTCAAATCACTACAAATCAATTATTTATAATCTGATCATTCAACACTTTGACAAAAACCAAATTTTTAGGTTGTTACTGCATTGCAAAAAATATATAATTCACTGTTAAACTCATTTCCAGAAATGATATTGATGACATCATTGTGTTGGCTATTTATGTAAGTTGATATCAGTATCTGACTCCTTGGTGCCCTTTAATTATTCAAATCGAACCATCCAAAATAATATTTATTCGAAATTACCACAATTACACTTTTATTATTTACATACTTTAATACAAGAATTTCACTTTACACCAATTTTCGTAATACTTTTTTATTCTGCACACTTTTTAATATCATTTTGAGTCTGGCGTATGGATATATCATCCAATGGGAGATCTTCCTTTCTGTTACTGTAAGACTCAACTCGATTTGGCTATCACTAAGTTTTCTATAGTTTCTAACTTCTTTAAATTTATCAAGCTTCTTTCTTCGATCAATTGTCAATTCTGATGACATGGTTGCGCATTTAATTCTTTAATTAAATTCTTTCCCAATTAAATTGATTTTTTTTTCATTTTGAGCCAATTTGTCCCCGGGATTTTCTTGATAACCTATTTGATTTGAATTTGGATCTTTAAGGTTTTCGGACAATTTATTGATTTTTATGTTAATTTCCCCGAATTTAATTTACAGTCGGCTCTCTTTTCTCTCGTGTTTTCCTCATTTTGAAGTGAACTATTTCAATAATTTTGTTGACTCGGATTTTCTATTAGATCGGGTATTTTAATTTATTTAATTTTTATTTAATTTTAGTTATTTGTAAATATTTCCTTCTGGGAACCCCTCCCAATTGATTTTATTTTATTATATTTGAATTCGTCTCATTGTTTTGCATCCTCCCATACCAGTTTTCCCCAAAAAATATTCACTTTTAATATCTTTGATTTTTAAGTAATATTTTTTACTTTTAATTATTATTGTGAATTTGATTTTTTTAATTGATTTTCACTTTATTTTTGTGTCAATTTCATGAAACATCAGAAATTGGCTACTAATGCATTGGGATACACATATGGATTTCAGTTAGTTGAAGCAAACAATGCGATGTCATGTTGAATGAATATTTCAATAACCCCTTAAATTTGAGGGGAAATTGAAAGCAGGATTAATAATGGACATACCATTATCAGGAAAGCCGAAATATGGGAAACGGGCAATAAGGATTCAATTAGTGACAAAGGTTCAAAGAAATCCCAAAATAAAACATAAAGTAAGCTAGAGATAGTAAAAACTACTTTGCTAAAGCTTATGAAGAATCTGCATTTGGGAAACAAGAAATTTTACTCGCTGCAAGCACTCAATGATAGATAGCTTGGTTTATCATTAATAATTATTTATGTGATTTAACTTTGGGGCACCCCGAATATGCAATTAGCAGTATATCTTAATAAATAAATACATATTTCAATATTTTAGCTATAAAGTTCCAATACTCTTTTTACGAAAACTTTCTCCCCTACATTTGTCCCGCAACTTCTTGACTCTGATCAACCTTATTGTTCTTGACGCAAGAGTTTTTCATAAGCAAAAGATACAGCTTACTCCGATATATTTTCTCTTGGTTGTGCGTTTGATCTATTTTGGAGCGAAAAATGTCAAGGAATGTTGATATTGCACTTTATGACTCAAAGGTATTTTAACTTAATTATTAATTTCAGTTTAATTCGAGATCTTTGAAAATGTCTTCAATTAAACTTAATATCAAGCTAACCATTGAGTTGGCTTGACTCTGCAGATTATCAAATGCCTTTTGTAAAGCTGAAAATTTCTCCAAAACATCTGATCTTTGTTCCTTTGCGATTTCGAGATCTTTATAATTGATTTTATAACATTCCTTTTCCACTTCACTGATAGTGAGCTTTTCTTCCAAATGCAAAATCTAAAGTAGGGACAAAACTCAACAAAACTCAACGAAAAAGTAATTCACTTACCTTATTTAGTAAATCAAATCGAACAGTTTCCATTTGCTCTTTAAGTTGACGATTTCTTATTTCCAAATCCATTATCAGTTTTGATGACCTCAATTTTTCTTCTTCTCTCTTAATAAACAAGTGATTTTCCAAATCTTTACTTTTCAAATCCAAGGAATCCGCATTCCTTTTTAAAATAATAGCTTGTAAATCCTCTACTTTGTCTCGAAGTCTAATCTGTACATGATTTATATAAATATATTTATAAATTTTGATATTTCATTTATTTTCATTCTGACTATAGATCAATTTTCGCTTTGCCTTTATAAAGTGTTATTTAAGTGATGAAAAACAATGAAATATCATCAAATAAAGAAAACAGATCAAAGGTAAACAATGATACAAATCTTTACTGATATTTATAAATTATTTTCATTAAATTGTATTTATTAAAAAGGCTAAGAATCAGTAAATATATTGATATTTTGTTGATATTCACAAATTTTTCACTGCCTTTTTCAAGTGATTTAGATCAAAACTACTGATTCATAGTCAAGCTTTTTAATAAATACAATGTCAATTGAAAAGAAATCAGCAGTGAAAATTGAAAACAGTTTTTATAATATTTTCATTAAATCTTTATGTGTAACAATATTTTTCTGGAAACAAAATGTGTTTTTTATTATCATGTAATTCTTTTCAATGATTTAATATTCTTTAATATATTTTATATATTTATAAAGTGATGATTCCTTGGTAAATTATTTATATGATATCTATTTGAACTATAATTACTTTTTCCCAAAAAAATATAGGGGCCCTAAAAATGTTAGTTACGGCACTGGATTAATTAGTCAATCTTTCTAATAAAACCATTTGAATTATTCAAAAGAGAACCAAACTTATGTATTGCTAGATTTTTCAAAGGTATAAGATAAGAACTACATTCTAATTAACATAAGAGGAAAAGCATAAATCTTTTTCTATAATTTTGAAAGAAAAATTAATGCAAGAGTTGGAGTTACGGGTGATTTCCTAGATACGCCATCAATTTGTTGATACCAATTATCATTGAAAAGAAATGCAACAAAGCGGCCAAAATCAAAAATTCACGAAATGCAACTTCATTTAATATCTGATCATTCAGCATTTTCTCAGTCCGCAAATTACTGCAAGGATCAATAGTTTCATTGTTAACAAACTAGTGACACCGAAAACACCCTATATTTAGACGGATCTATAGCCTGTTTTGTTATGAAATCAACTAATTCAAATGAATCCCTGCTCTCATAATCCTTAGAAATCAAAGGTTTTAACGATGAGTCAAGAACCTTAGCTATCTTATACTGTGCTGAACCTACCACTACAATTATTACAATTTATTCTTTATACATATGTATATTGAGTTACTTACATAGGTAGTTACATCATAGTGTGAGTTACAATCCAAGTATTGTTGCCCCAGCCCCTCCCGTAACTTGCATATCATTATTGTGTTTTATTAGAATAAAATTTAATTTTTAAATCATTCTATCTCTATTGACTTATATTTTAGAGTAGGAAGTAAAATAAATTTATATAAAAAAGAACAATTTGAATTCTTTCTGTTTAACATTTCATGTGAGTCTTGTCAATATTTCAAAAATGACAATTCAACATTTATTATTCAGACTAATTTTTAAGAATATTTTTGTTTGTTTTAAAGAAATTGTATTTAAATATTATGATTAATTACATAAAATTTATGTATATGTCGTAGGCAAATGGTAATTTTAGGAAAAAAACATTTGGCTAGGCAAATGCCATTTGCCTGCTCAAATAGCTTTAGCTATTATTTCATTTCCATTGCTACATTGTGTGTGGTGTTGATTGTACGTATACCCTTGTGACCCGTACCCCTAGGGGGACAAATTATGGAAATGAAATAATAGCTAAAGCTGGCATTTTGCCTAGCCAAATGTTATTTTCCTAAAATTACCATTGGCCTACGACTAGTTAAATGTTATTTTCCTAAAATTACCATTTGCCTACGACATATACATAATTAAAAATAGATATGGTTTTATTTTTATCGAAAATATAATTTACAAATATCCTCTAATCCAGAATGGCCATTAAAAATTGGAAAGTTTAGAATATTATAGTACGTTATTATTTTTATTATTATTGTCATTTTTATTATTATTATTTACCCTTGTAAATAAAAAAAAGCTATATAGTTAAATTCTATATAATAAATTATTACTATAGAGCAGTGCTTTCCAACCTTTTCATGCTTGTGACACACTTTTTAGACTTCCATCATTTCGCGACACAGCAAATCAGTTTTACCAGAAAACCAGACGTCATACAACTTACACCATATGGTAAACCGTTATACAAGAGACAATGAAACATATTTAAATATAAATATCGAAATAAATGGCAGAAAAGGATAGTTCATGACTGAAAACAAGATTTAATGTGGATGGTATCGTTTATAAGTAACAATATGTAATTAATTAAGAATTAAAAAATTTGAATAAAGCCAATATATATTTACAATTTTGATGAGAAATTTGAGCTGGATGGGAAGAACACAACCTTTGAATATTTGGTGGAATATTATTCCTTCCGGTTGAACGCTAAAAACACGGAGAATAAATGTAATTTAATGAAGTTTATATGTGAAAAAAAGTCTTTTGGTTGGTACTTTTTCTGTTTAAATAACGAATTCCAACGAATAACAAGCGTTCTTGCAGCTAAAACACGACGGACTATATATGTGTATTGTATTTCAGTCTAACAATCGTTAAAAAGTTTATAAAATTAAGGGACTCTGTGGCTTTTCATTATGTTCACGCGACACACCTATGCAGCGCTGCTGACACACTAAAGTGTCGCGACACGCCGGTTGGAAAGCTCGGTTATAGAGAATTAAAAAAAACCATTAATTCATTAAAAATTTAAATATGGATAAATATTATAAAAAACCTTTCATTACGTTTCAAGAATGCCTGGACGAGAAAGATTGTTTTCTTAAATGAAATTAAAAAACTTGGAATAAATATGAAGAATACTAAGGTTTTTTTTCTTTAATAAAAGTGAGGCAGGTTAATTATACCTTACTATATAATTTGTGATGATAATAGTAATTCTGCTCAGTACGAGAGGAACCGCAGATTCGGATCACTGGTAGTGGCATGAAGCTACCATCCGAGAGATTAAGACTGAACGCCTCTAAGTCTGAATCTCGCCTAAAAATCATGATATTTTGTGCCATCCTCGTAATGAGGCAATATTATTATTCATTAACGCAAGTTTGTAGATGTTGCTTAGCCATATATTTAAACTCTAACCGTTCTATGAAAATAGTTTGGATGTTTTAATCATTTTAAATGATTTACGTGTTGGCATAAATTCGTTTGTAAAAGCGTAAGAATTTGAGTGGTGTATATTGTGAGATTTTGAACTTCATCCCCATCTGACACGATGTATTGCTATTTTTTAATACCGAAATACCAGTATTGATTTTTCCTCCGGTATTGGATTCCTTGTATAAATACATCGTAGATATACATTAAAGGTGGAATCGCAACTGGCATGACAAATGAAAATGAAAATAAAAACAGATCAAAGGTGAAAGAAAAGATAAATTATTTTACTAATATATTATTTAAGACAATTGTTGGATGTGTTTGCATTTGAAAACTGTAAACTTGTTAAATTCAACGAAACTTTTCATTTAAATAAATAGTGAAATGGAAAGAAAGTAAAATGGTTGCCAAACACCGTTATAAATCATTATTTTGTTCTATAATTAACACAAATTTTCAGCACAGTCTTTTTTCAAAGATTTTTTAGATATCTTTCTGAATATCGTCCTGATTCAGAAAAAAATAAATAGATTTCAGTAAAATAAATATGTTCTAAAAATGTTGCATTGAGATTTCAAGGAAATATTTATTAAAACAAAAAAATAAATTAATCGAAAAAAGAATTTTAGAAATATGACGCAGAAAATAACTGCTCAAGGGTAAATCGCATTACAAAGAATTACAACTTACATTTTCGGACTTAATGAAATTAATTTCTTCGACAAGAGACGATTTAGATCCATGGGGAATACGCGATTTCTCTTCATCTATGAAATTATTTCTGAGATTAGGTCCGATTACACGATGACGGGATTTATTTATTAGCCACCTTGCATTCTCTGTATTTACAATTGGATAATTTTGTATTTTTGCTAATTTATTCAGTATCTTAAATATTGAACCAAATGTTTCAGTTGGCCATTGAGCCGATACGCAAAGTAGGATATTCGTTACACAGTTTCCACCGATTTTATCCTCCAGAAACGTTTCTAGAATAAATGACCTAAAATAAAACATTTATTAAATTTTTTAATAAGCCATGTTTTTTGTCAGAAATTAAGGCTATATCCAGAAAACCAACTTCATGAAAACTGAATCCCAATAAGTTAATATCCGAATAAAATAAAAAGTAAATTATTGAGAGTTTAGAAAGTAAACCTTCAGACAATGAAAAAGTGTTGTGATATATTGAATATAATCCCAGTGGATTATTAGGAAGCTCAATAATATTAGTGCTTACTGCAACACTTAGTGAGGAATAGCAACGTTCAACAAATATTAGATTCACAATCACTGTAATTAAAAATCTCGTCACTGTTAACTTGATTATTTTCTTTGTTTTGACTTTGTGATTTTCCTTTATAATTTATTAAAAATGCACAATTGAAATATCAATTTTTCCGAATTTCCTCAAATTCTCCTAAATTGTAGTCTTCCTTTCAATTGTTTTTTATATCACCTTTAATATATATTCGTTGTCTTTTTATGCCGTTTTTCGATTTCTGCTTTGGTTTCTATAGTCTTGACGTTGAATTATACTTGATATTTTTATTAGTTAACCTATATATTTCTGGCTTTCCCTTTAGCTTCCGTCTCGCGCATTTCGCTATCTTAGTCAAACTATCAAGATAAGAAGAATTCGTTGTCCATTTTTGTTTATGTCGTTCAACTTCTATTTTCAACTTGCACTAATTAATTAATAACTACTTCTCTTTATTCAATGTTTTATTAATTGAATTTTTAGTTATTCTTCGGTCAAATCAAGACCTAAACATTTTAAAATATCTTTGTTTATTTATCAGTAATACATCAATGTAAACAGGTAACAATTTCAATTAAAATCTAGGGTCCAAGCCCCTTGTTAGGAAATCCCTTTGCTAGGGAAAAAAAATTCAAAATTTATTCTATAAATTTAATTAAATTTTAAATTAATAACTAAAAATAGCATAAAAATAAACCATTTATATTTATTTATTGATTTAAACGTTTTTAAATAAAAAATCGTTTTATTTATCAAATTTTATTTTGTATGCCATGAATATATTACTTGTAATGCATTGTTAAATTATATTTTTTTGTTGTTTCGTTCTGTTGGCGCACGTTGCGTGTAAAAAAAAGATTAAAAAAACTAGCGAAAAAAATAGCGATAATTTACCATAGTGAATCATCGCTATGTAAAAATTGACAGAAAAGAAGAAAATCGAAAAAAAAATTAAGCAAATAATTATTTCATAACCTAAAAACTAACAATTTGATATTATTATAAATACTGTGGAAAATAATTTTGAAAACTATATACAACACAAAATAGGAGTTCCTAAAGCTTGCAAAAGAAAATTCAACATCAAGCTCATCAGTAGATTGCGATCATTTATATATTTTTGTTGTGAATCCGAAGTCAATACTCCCCGGCACACCAAGTAGCTTCTGTTTATTAATAAAGTTACAATTTTTAAGTTGTTAATTTGTTAATCATTTTGTTATTCTTGTTGCACTTATTATTATTATTATTATTATTATTATTATTATTATTATTATTATTATTATTATTATTATTATTATTATTATTATTATTATTATTATTATTATTATTATCATCATTTTTTTCGCATTACATACACGCACCCTAACAGTCCCGACACAGATTTCTAAGTTTTTATGTACTTAGAAATATTTGTGAAAAAATCGATAAAATCAGTCCAATTTCATAAAAACTTAGAAAAATTTCGCTAGAAACAATGGGAAAATAGTGAAAATTCAAAAAATTTGATTTGACCTACATATTTTTAACTTAAAAAAAAATTTTTTAGCTTAATATTTTTTCCCGGGTGGGAGAGGGGTATTGTCCTGGAGGTGACATATCCTACTACTATTATATACAAATACATTTAAATTGATTAGAAAAACCTCAAAGGACCGTTTGTTTTTTAGAGAAATAGTTTAATAGTTAATATGCTAGAAATTTAATAAGATTTTACCCATGGTACTCTAAGAGGTCATCGGTTTTATTGAGTTTTTCTAGCAAAATTTGTAACTGTAATAATCCGTTTAGATCTTGAGATTGAGTCCGTTGAGTAGGAGACTTCCCATCAAGGTTGTTCTCAGGAAAATATACAATTGAAAATTGGCTTACAACGTTATTTTGCTCTTTTCCAAAAGTCTAAAAATTAATTTACTTAAAAATGGCTACTACTTAATGGATCAGTATTTACAATTTAATGTCGTCATTAAGCTATATAAATTATCAGTATAATACCGACTTAGATAAAAATGAACAGCATTTTAATTCAAATGTAGTAGACAAGGTTAATTAGCAGAATTTTAAATGGTTATTAATTAAAATTAAGTATCAGTAAATAATGACAAATATATCAGTATTTTTATTTAATAAACCAAAATATGAATTATAAATAAACCTACTAAAGGTGACTGTAAACCTGTACTTTTTTAAATTTTATAACCGTTCGGATATTCTATTAAAATATATTAATTATCCACCAGCACCAATACTAAATACGCACTTCTCTGTTGGTTATATGGTTTGCTGTGGATGTGGAATACAGACAGTATTCAAGTTTGCAGATGTAAAGGCCAATAAAGAAAAGTTTTAGACAAGATTTAATATGACATAAAATTTAATGTTAAAATAACAATTAAAAAGGTAACAGATTTTTTATGTAGTTCTTAGTTCTTAACTTCTGTTGGGTCATTATTTTTCAAGGCGGTTTACTCTGACTCCTCGTGTTCTTATTTAAACAAATGAATCGAAACCCAACACCGAATAACTTTTTTCTTACTTCAATCAAAATTAAAATTCGTCACTAGATTTGCAGTTTTCTCTCTGAATAAATATCGCTTGCAAAGGTAGACAACCATAGAGGCAATCATCTTTTCAGGTACGAGAATTAAACTTTACTTTCAAATACTGGATTTCGTCCTCCGATCGTTGATTGCCTCTACCGCCAAACTTCTCTCTTGTTTCTTCGACCAACTGGCAACTTGTCTGTTGTTGAGCTCCCTTTTTATACTTTTTCTGAAAGGGCAATTATCTACCGAATTATGATTATTGCAATTAGTTCTCTACACGAGAATCTTAGGCATACATTTTGAAGATTTTTAAATTACTTTAATTTGTTTGTCCAAGACTGGCGCTCGGGTGAATTCCCTACCTTATCTAATCGACCGGGTCTCACTGCGCTTCATTGGTTAAAGGAAAATAAAAGAGAAATAAAAAGAAAATAGAGAAGAACAAAAAGTATTTTGAAAATAGAAGAAACTAAATTCCAGGAAATCGACAAGGGCTATCATATAGTCGAAAATTTTTAATTTGTATTAAATATATAATTTGCCGCAAAAGGATTAAATTATCATTTAATTGTTTAAAATATTAATTAAATTAAAATTTGAATTAATTATCAAATGGGTTAAATTTAAAATATTTGTATGTGAATTTATTAAATAATTTTAAATGTTTTTCAATTCTAGAATTTCATAATCTTTCTAATGGTTTATATAAGCAACAATTTGATAGCTATTAATATCTTTTTATTGAAAAGGAATGTCTAATAATCAAAATATTTTTTACACTTAACAGCAAAAGATTATCATTTAGTTTTTTAATATTATTATTATTATTATTATTATTATTATTATTATTATTATTATTATTATTATTATTATTATTATTATTATTATTATTATTATTATTATTATTATCATTATTAATTATTATTTATTTTATAAATACAATGCTAATTGAAAAAACATCAGATGTGAAAATCGAAAGAAGTTCTTATAATATTATTATTATTAAAAAATGTAAAAATAAAATTAATTCATAACCTTAACATTGCATTTAATTTGTATAATTATTGTACCGGTTGATTTGAGTGATGTAATTTTAGAATTCCAAATATTAGAAAAAAGAGAAATGGCAGTTTCCGCTGAATCGAGATCAATTTCAGATAAACCCTTAATAAATATCAAACAGGTGAATAATGAAATATAAAATTTAAAAATATATTTATTAAAGAAAAATCTCGATAGATTATTTGCAATGTTCAGGTTACTCAGCTTCTAGGCCCATTTAACAATTCGGTCCAGATAGGACATTACGACCAGTTTTAAACGTCACACTATTACCCAATACCAACTGTTACTTGATCATAAGCTTAACTCTAGATTGTGCCATTTTTATTTGTGAAAGAAATAAAAATATTTAGCTATAAGATATATTAATTGCCATAGATAATCTAGATAAAGTGAAATATTTTCTAATTCATCGTGCAATATCAGTATAATAGGGCTTTAAAACCAAAATAAATCGACTGGCTCATCGAATCTTTTACCAACCTATGCACATTTTATATTAACCCTTTCCAGCCCAGTGATTCCAAATGGAATCATTAGTTAAAAACTCAGTTTTTTTCTCTCTACTACCAAAACGGTTGGCAGTAACTAGTGAGAACTATAGTAAGATATGTTTTTAACAGTTGGCACAATTTTTATCTCACTAAATTTGTATCAGCTGTCAGAAAAGTAACGACATTTGTAAGCCTGCTCTCACATAACCTATATGTTGCGCACATCGAAGAAAAAGTGTTGTTTTATAAGTGGTTTCGTTATTATTTATCTAAAATAAAAATTGATTTACTTCAAGAAAAGCTTAGTGTTTGTGATATTGCAAGAACAAAAGGTAAATATATGTTTATAATAATTTTATAACCTATTGAATTTGTGATTCCAATTGGAATCTTTGGGCACTTGGCCTACTTCTTATGTTGAACTATAATTCTGGTAAACTTTAAGTTTTATAGATTATATTACTCACTAAATGCCTGAATTTGTCTGAGATTTAATTTAGGTTCACCTATTTGCTTATGTTCTTATATTTATCGTTTGAAATAATTTTTTTTCAGATGTCTTTCAATAAAAGGATAAATCTAAACACCCTTACATCTGAAGAAGCTTATCGTATGATTCAGGATTCTGATAGTGAAATGTCAGATGATGATCTAGAAGAGGACTTATTGCAGCAACATTTCTCTGAGCCGATAGATGAGCAGCGACCAACTACAAGTGGTAACGATTCCGACGAAGAAGATATTTCGAACCAGGAAGAAGAAAGTGAAAGTGACCTAGAAAATATTACTCCAAATGTACCTGCACATTCTGTTCGACCATGTTCATGGCGTAAAAAAGAAATCGATACGGTGGATACAAATTTTAATTTAAATTTTTCAAATCCACCACACGATGATAAATCAGCGTATCAATATTTTAAAATGTTTAAAATGTTGTTAGTTGGCAAGTCTACAGAACGAAAACGAGGAAGACCTTCAGATACGGTTCCCAGTATACCAAAAAAACAACGTGTAACAACAATAACTCCTACTGTAGATGTTCAGTACGATGGCATAGGACATTGGCCAAGTCATGTGGAACAAAAACAGCGCTGCCGATTATGTAAAACATCATACTCGAGAACGCAATGTGATAAATGTAAAGTTGCACTTTGTCTTGCAAAAGAAAAAAATTGTTTTAAAATATATCACAATAAAAACTAGTAACAACAAAGAAAAATGCATTTTATTTTTACCATCTATCCATCTTACGTATGGTACCTATGTGCCCAATGTTGCCAAATGGAATCATACTGATTTTTTCTAAGGGGGCAACAAAAAAAATGAAGTAAAATATTTTTATGATAAAATAAGTAGTTTTGGTACCTACTTACTGCATATATTTTTTTTTTGTTTTGAAAAAATTTGGGCTGGAAAGGGTTAAGAATTGTGCATATATAGCGAGATCTCGCTCAAGTAAAATGAAAAACATTCAGCAATAAAAAATATTGTTGATATTGATATTTTTATAAGAATTTTTTCCAATTTCACCACTGATTTTTTTCCATTGAATTTATTAAAGAAAAGTTTGAAGACTATAAATCAGTAAATATCTTAAAAACATCGATATATTTACTGATTTTCAATAGCTTTTTCAATAGATATTGATATTGTTGATATTGATGTTGATATTGGTATTGTTGATATTGATATTGTTGATATTGATGTTGATATTGATATTGTTGATATTGATATTGTTGATATTGATATTGTTGATATTGATATTGTTGATATTGATATTGTTGATTTTGATATTGTTGATATTGATATTGTTGATATTGATGTTGATATTGATATTGTTGATATTGATATTGTTGATATTGATATTGTTGATATTGATATTGATACATTTACTTTGATATGGGGGATATGACACTAGTGGATGTATAAATTTCTACATATTATATACCTTGTTCCATAATGTGGTAATATAATTGTTGGGTTTTATTAATTCAAGTCGGTAACCTCTGACTCCACGTGTCCCTTTAATTGTAAATATCAAAACAATAACTACCCAACATATATTTAAATCACAAATTTCTCTCGATAATAAATAATCAATAACCAAAGTTTTACGAGTTTGACCGATTCTCCGCTCGGTGTTGATGCCTTGACAAAAGATAATATTCACCTTTTTATTCCCTAGCTTCTTTTGACCAACTTTTCCCTTCGATTTAATTCCTTTCCAATTTTACGTATCTCCTGGTTCTATATTTCTTCTTCCCTAAACTACCAATTCATCTTTTTCCTTTGCCTACCCTCTTTTTCTTCTAACTCCTAGGTGAGGTTAAATGTTGGTTTGCTCTGATTTTCCGAGTCCTTATATACTCTTCGAAATCGAGATGATAAGTGGTTATTACCGAGCCAATCTCTCTCTTGACATTTGACTCAACATATCTGCTGATATATTTCGGCTGTCACCCAGAATGGTCCAACGAACAAAGATAATTAATAGTCCGCACTATCTTTTTCTTGGTCTTCTCCCATTAATCATTGTGACACGATAATGGGATCAAATCTTCCTTCTGTTTACTTTTCTCTGTTTACTTTGTTTACTCAACTCGGGATTTCTTTCTACTAGCTAATTAAATAATTAATTAATTAAATTTCCTTGTTTTTCCTCTTTTACGCACCTTTTCGCACTCTTCCTAGCACTTTCTGAAAATACCGTTATTACCATGTTATTCCTCGATATCTATTATCATCATGACCAATTTTCAGACTTTAATTCGAATTTATGAATCTTTTATCGATTTTTCTCAATTCACCTTTTTTGTGCCTTTCTCACATACTGATGCACCTTCTCGAGCCTTTCTACCCATTGTATTTCTTCGCATTGTCAATTCTTTCCTTGACCAGTCTTACTCTTCTCTCATTCCTTTAATTACAAATATAATTCAATTTTAATTTTAAAAATTTTATAACCCCAACATATTTATATATGGCCTTGATTGGGATGTTACCCTTTAATAGTTAAATAATGCAATAAAATTTAATAGTGGAAAAGCAAACCTCAATTATAAGACCTTCAGTCTCTGAATATTTGACTTTATCAAAATGAATTGAAGAATCATCTAATTTTGTTAGATCAAAAATAACATTTTCTGCGACATTTATGATAGAGAATTGCACTTTGAATGAGGACTTCATGTTTCTATCTGTTGATTTATGAAAATAAACATTAAAAAAAAGAATTATGAATGTGAGAAAATAAAAAAAACTCCCGAAGCGTCTAGGAGTCGTTCAAAATATTTCATACTCTTTATTAAGATTTAAAAGATAATGGTAAATGTCATATAGTAAGGAAATCATTTTTTACATTTCTCTAACATTATCCCAAATTATAAATGTATTAAAAGGAACCCCTCTCCTAAAACTGGTTCAAATTTTTCAATAAACATTAGGTGTCCATTTTGGCATCTCTTGCTCCGGCACTCGAGAATATATGCCTTCCACTACCTCCATTCAGTAAGCCACTTGTCATATTTTCACAAACTAAGTGGGTTGCATAAAGTATAAAATTGACGCGAGAAACATGTAAATTAAATAAACCATTGAAGGAGGCTTATTACCCTTTCTCCTCTGTGATTGGATAAACCATTGAAAGGGGCATACCCCTTCTGCTCTGTGATTGGATAAACCATTGAAAGGGGCATACTCCTTCTCCTCTGTGATTGGATAAACCATTGAAAGGGGCATACCCCTTCTCCCCTTATTGAATAAACCATTGATAGGGGCATACCCCTCCTCTGTTATTGGATAAACCATTGAAAGAGGCATACCCCTTCTCCTCTGTGATTGGATAAACCATTGAAAGGGGCATACCCCTTCTCCTCTGTGATTGGATAAACCATTGATATAGATATAACCCTTCTCCTCTGTGATTGGATAAACCATTGATAGAGATATACCCCTTCTCCTCTGTGATTGGATAAAAACCATTGAACGAATGTACATTTCACATTACCATTTACATGTTTTTCAACTCTTTTATTATGTGCTCTTCAGAATATCAATGACTCAACCCCACCTCCTAATTTGTGATTTGGTCATTTTTTCATCAATAATTATGATAATAATAACAAAAAGTAGACTAACTAATAAATAATAAATTATTTACCTGCATTCAATTTATTAAATAAATAATAAACAGCTATGTAAAATATTCCTCTATTAGAATTACTCCCGTTTATAATATATGATTTATCGTATTCTGGCTCACCAAACAAGAAGAAAGCCGAATTAAGTCCATGCAATGTTGCATTTATAAGATTTTCTATACAGTTCTCGTATATTGTTTGATTGTCATCAAATTCAGTGAAACATTTTGCTACCCTTCGACCATTAAATAAATACAATCCATTTATGTTATTATTACTTCAACTGAGAACCATCGGAGCAATTTATTACAGTTTGATTTGATTCATTAGACAGTTGAATACAAGAATCTGTTTCATTATTTGCTATAATTCGACTGTATATATTTATATTCATATTTAAACTTGTTACTTATATAACTATGATATTATATTTTTAATTTATTAAATAAAACAATTTCATTAAATTTTCTTTTAAATTAATATTAATGCAAAAAATTTAAATTAATAAGTATTAATAAAAGAACTTCTGTTATTTCACCTTTAAATATAAAATTAAAGAATTTCAAATAATTTTATAGAAGTTTATTGTTCATTATAAACTCTCTCTTTTAAACTTATTTTGTGATAATAGACTTAAAATTTATATAGTTTTTATATAACAGGAGCTAAAAAACCCATCCATTCTCGGCCGAGATTTAATGCGAACGGATTTGTACTGACCTGAGTAAAGGTTGGGCACAAATTCACAACTCAGAGCAATTTGTTTGACCTTCATTGGTAAAAATGAAGGATGACAACTGGCCGTCAATTGAATTCATGCTCATAGTTGAGAATTTGAATTATTTGAACTCAAGTGATTTATTCGCTTAGGAAGTAATTACCAATTTTGATCTAACTTTCCAAAAAAAAACTCACAAAACTTGCTTCAAAAATTATAATAAAAAAAATTTATGAAAATTTAAAATAAAAAATTGAAACAAAACAATTTTTAAAAGAATTATAAGAATTAAAAGAATTTAAAAGAAGTTATTTTGGTTATAAATTAAATTAACAAAAAAGATTGTTTATGAAAATACAGATTGTAATGATAAGTTATGGTTACTTTGTTACATTATGTATGAATTCGAGGACAAAATTAATAAAAACATATTATTTTGTCACAGTTTGATTCACACCACCGCCGAATAATATGAAAATAAATTTAATTTCAAATGGAATTAAGTGTTCAAATTGTTTAGAAATTAGTAGAGAATGAGCAAGTGCTAAATGGATTAATTACACGAGCAAGAGCAAATAATTTTTCAATTAAGTGGCACCATTGTTTTAATTATCAAGTAGATTTCGCTACTAAGAAAATTCCAGAAAAGTTTAAAGGGGTCTTGGACAAAGCCGTTAAGATTGTCAATTTTATTAGATCGGCTATTAAACTCAAGAAATTTGATTTATTATCAATTCACCACATTTCGAAATTCCGAAAAGAGAGGAACCTATCCAGAAATCGAAGTTATATAATATTTGAGCAACTCTGGTAGTCTATGGATAATTACCATCAACAGATTTTACTTCACGCATGAATGCGTTGGTTCTTTCAATGAAATCTTTTGTCATATTTTTTTGAACTAAAAGATGAAGAAAACATTTCAAATTGATAAAAAATGTATATGACTATTTGTGAGAGGCCATTTTAGCATATATGAAAGACATATTCGCATACATTCATGCATTTAATTTATGTTTGCAAGGATTTGTTGTAATAATACTTTATGTCAAAGATTAAATTGAGGCAAAGATTATAAAGCTCAAATTATGAAAACAAAGTTTATCACAAGGAAATTTTGATGTATTTGGAAATTTAAAATATTTTGTTAACTTATTGGAAGAAATTTTAAAACAATAAGTTAACGGCAAAAATGCAACCCCACCCTTTACAGTATATATAAAATAAGAACTTCTTTTGAATTTCACCCCTGATTTCTTTTCATTGTCAATTTTCATTTTTTGGGTAGAACATAGAAAATAAAATAATTTGTTTAACCAAAAGATATTGACCATTAAAAAACCAAATCATTTAAGCAACCCAAACACCGCATTTAGAAAATAATTAAAACTTTTTGATTAAAAGATTTCAAGACAAAGCTACGACAGGACCAAATCAACAAAATTACAAAGAAAATAATAAAACGAAAAGCTAACAATCAATTCAGTGCAGTTCAAAATACAGAAAAGAGACGAACCTTTTCAGAAATCGAAATTCAAGAAAACATTTAAGAAAAGTAAGGTTCCAAATAAAATTGATCTTTTGATATAAAATGTTTTCGTTTAGTATTGTAAGGAGTTTTTATTTTTTATTGCGTTATCATTCAATAAGCCCTAAAGCCAGTAAACTTTTCTGTTTAATTAGAATCATACGATTATTTTACGAATAATATTTAATTTTCATTTTTATTTCAAGTGAACTTAAATAATATGTTAAGTAGAGATATAGGATTTATCATTATCAACAAAAATAAAACAAATGCAGAGCAAAAACGATTTTGAAAAATTTAACCTATATAAATTGTATATTTCAGAGAATTGATGATTAGGCAAGGAACAGAAGGAAATCAGAAATTGAAAAAATAGATCATAAATTGCTATTACAAGGTTTTAATCTCAAATCACAAAAATAGACAGAATCTTTTTGAGCTACTAGGAAAGCACAAATAACTTGAGTGAACATCTATGGTGCAGAAGTATGACAGTTCAACATTCTATTGATGAACAACGGTTTCTTTATTCGTCTATTTATTTAAATTTTTTTTGTTTACCATAAGATAATTTCTCTATATTTATTAATGTTTAAATGTGATTATTATTAATTTATTTTTCTTTGTTTTTGTAAAATATACATGCACAACATACAGAAATATACCCGGGAGTAGTCGTATCTACCCCTGGTGGTCTGGAAAAAGAAGAGCAAGTGAAGCCAGTAGGTAAAACTCAAAACTTCGTTTCCCGGCGAAATATCCAATTGTTATGAATGGAAAACATGTCCTTGAGCGAGTAGAGGAGAAGGACGATTATGGAGGTTCGAGAAAAGACATTTGATCATTAGACGAACGGGAACCAGGTTTCGAGGAGTGACTACAGAATAACTGGTAATACGATTGATTTCTAATTGTTTGTTCAAACGATTTAAATAAATGATAAACTTTTAATATGCATGCCACAATTTTAGATAAAAGTTATATCGGAATTTCTCCATCCCTGATATCCATATATAATTTTTAAATTAATAATAAGTGACAGATTTTAGACTTTTTGTATTACAACATCGCGGAAAATGGGAAAATGATGCATGGAATGCCGATCAAGGGGAAACCAGGAGCTGCAACAGACCTCCCAAAATAATAACGAAAAGACGTGCTTAATTAAAAAATTTAAATTTGCTAAAATAAATCTATACTTGAATTGAAATTTGGTTATTAGTATTGTTTATATGTCGGGTTAAGCGTTAAGTATATGAATTTTAAATAACAAAACGACGAATAAATTGGTGACCCATATGATAGAAACACATTAAATCGAAAGAGATAATTTAATTGGCTTTAGGGAAATAGTGGTTTAGAATTGATAAGCGCGTTATTTTTTTTATAAGTTATACTACACTTAGTTACACTAATGCACTATCATTTTAATTTAATTTCCAATAATTGTAATAAAACATAAATTTTTAAAATTACATAAAGCTTGATATTTAAAATTAAGTTTTAGTTATGTTATTTGAATTGTATTTAAAACGAAGAAACAGTTTGAAAATATCTAAAAAATAATTTTGATAAATTTAATATTTCTTTAAATATACTAAATCTATCAAACTTTTTAGATGATATATTTATAATTTTTAATAGCATTATTTTTATTAAAAATTGCTTGTGTAGAAATGAAATTTGAAACATTTCAATTGTCTGATTTATTCATAAAAGGTGAAGGTAATCTACATGTTGTAGTTCTAAATAATAGAGTAAGTGATACAATTAATATATTTAACAAAACTATTAATTTTTTATTTTTCTCTAAGAGCGGTCAAGTTTATAGATTTCCGAAGGAATCCAAAAGAGGAGTTCAGGTAAATTAAACATTTTAAAATTAATTTTAAAATAATTTTTTAATATTAGATTTACGAAAATATTGATGTAGAAAATTTAGATGTAAGTTAATTTAGCAAATGTTATTGGATTAATTTTATTAATCAGCTGAAAAAGCTTTATAAAATCACGATTAATTATAAGAAATATGATGTTTTACAAAAGTTCTGGGGCAAGGAATATCTGCCCAAAATGGTAAGTGTTTCTTAATTATTTTAATAATTTAATTAATTTTAATAATATTATAATTATGAAATTTTTTTTCACTAAAGTTAATAATTTGATAATCTATTCTATATTGTAGCTTAATATGGTAAGGAAAATTTTAGTTTTATTAATTATTAATTTAATTACTAATTTAATTAAAAATTTTCAAAATTGTAACATTATGCTATTTTTATTACGCTTGAATTTATTTTTAATTTTTACATCAAAACGAAATTATAGTGGCAAATTGAATAGAATTTGAATTGAACTTTTCTGGTGGCTTTGAAATAAAATTATTTATTTAATTAATTAAATTTTATTGATATATAAAATTCTCAATTTCAAGTGGGAAATTTTCGAATTGTGATTTGTTTTGTGGGGAAATTTGTAAATAAATATAAATTTTTAATTCGGAGAGGCAGCTGGAATAACTCTGATAATTATTCGAGATTATATAATAATTGCATAATCAGGTTTGTGTAGGAATCTTTTTAACCTGGAGAATAAATTGATCTGAAAATGGTTCAATAAAGTTTTTTGGTTCAGCAAGAATTATTATTAATTGTTATTATTAATTATTATTATTAATCATTATTGATTATTATTATTAATTATTATTATTAATTATTATTATTGATTATTAGTAATTATTATTATTATTGATTATTTTTATTTATTATTATTATTTATTATTAATTATTATTATTGATTATTAGTAATTATTATTATTATTGATTATTATTATTAATTATTATTATTGATTATTATTATTTATTATTATTATTAATTATTATTATTAATTATTATTATTAATTATTATTATTGATTATTATTATTATTATTTATTACTATTATTTATTATTAAGAACTTTTTTCAATTTTCACCACTGATTTCTTTTCCATTAACATTGCATTTATTATTATTATTATAATCAAAGAAAGAAGGCAACATTTTTATAATAGAAAATCGCCAACTAAGTATATTAAAATATAACATTGCTATATATTGCGACCGTTTAACATTCTTCTTCGGGCTAAGAATCATATCATTCATAACTAAATGAAAATCATAATAATATAAAAACAAATTAACAACTAATAATCGTAATCAAATTGTATCAAAAAAAATATTTTAATAAAATTGTGAAAAACATTTTTTTAATCATATAAAACTTATTTTAATTTAAAAAACGCACAAAAATTGTTAACATTCTCATACTACAATTTTTATAAAAATTAATAAAAAAATTAATTTAAAAATTAAAAATTGATTTTTATACTAAAAACTGTTACAAACAAAATCATCCCAAATATTAAATATACAAGTGAAATTACTTAAATACATTCAAAATCCCTGTAGACTGGGAACTTTGAATATTAATTATAGGATTCAAAGATCTAATGTGCAATACATATTTTTTTACTGTTACACTTCCTAAAACGCTCACTATTGTTGGTCAATCTATTCCATTTGCAACGCTCAAGAACTCGATTATTATTATTAATATTATTATTATTATTGATTAAAATATTTTTTTACGGATGTCTAACAATAAAATAAGATAAACAGTACAAGCTTTTTGATACCCAGTGCAAATCCCAATAGTAGACTTGTTTCGAGCTTTTTGTCTCTCATCAGTACTATGCAGGAGACGCAAAGATTTCTCTTCGCGCCAGATAAGTATACAATATTGCTGAATCAACTCTATTGCATAATTTACCTGCTACACTGGAAATCACACCACTTGTAAATTCGCTAAATCACAGAAAAAATTATCTGCAAACTTGTAAACATGGCGTATGAAAAATCATATTCGCCTCTGGAGACATCGTCATACACAGAAACTGTTTACAAGTGCATCCGTAAATATTTAGCATTTTTAACTAGTAATGAAGTAAAATATCTTTTTCCGGATGTTTAACTATAAAATAAGATAAACATCATTATTATTATTATTATTATTATTATTATTATTATTATTATTATTATTATTAATATTATTATTATTATTATTATTATTATTATTATTATTATTATTATTATTATTATTATTTATTCATAATAAATTCAATTATTAATTTATAAAATTTTACATCGATTATATTAAATTTTTTCATTTACGTGAGTAATTTTCCACATAAAATTTAATTACATTTTAACATAAATAATACATTATATCAACTGCACCTGAAGAAAATGGAGGAGATCGACTTAAATGCTCATCGGTTGATTTTAACAATTAGCATGTAATTAAGAGATAAAAATGAAAAATTTATGATTATATTTTAACTTTCATAAATAACCATTTTCTTGTGCGGAACGTAATATGACGGTTTAGCTTGATTTTCACAAAATGTGTTTGGAAAATACACCAACATCAACCTGAACTGATTCATGTAGTTCAAAAATTATTGAGAAATGTGTATCAAAGCATTTCACATTATTTTAAAATATTTTATAAATTGTCTTGACATTTCATCAAAAATAAATTCACCGTAAGCATAAAATCTTTTTCAAAAATCATAGGTAAGAGGTTAATTGGCAACATGACTTAGATAGGCTTAAAACAGTATGCACTATATAATCGATAAATATGTTGAGGATACCTAAATAGTAAATAATATTATAAATAATTAGAATAACTTGGGGGAAACCGATAGGGTGATCGAGATAGCATTCTGAATCTTGGAGAAGAAAACCGGAAGGAAAAAATTGAGAAATGAGGAAGTATTAATAAAACAAAAGAAATTATACTATAAAACGGAGAAAGGTCACTAAAATTAATAAGTGCAAGAAAACAAACTGGAATTCCAAAATTGGAAACCAAGAACAAAACACGAAAACAAAATCGGCATCTCCAAACTTTCAGACGTAACGTGGGAACTAGGGAAAGTATGGAAAATGCCAGAAGCAGAAATGAAAAAAATGACAAATTATCCCGAGTGCCGAACTGTCAGGAGTAATACGGTAGTTGAAAAAAGAAAATGGGAAAGTGCCAGAGACAAGAATAGGAAAAAAACGAATTATCACGAGTGCCGGACGATGTCGAACTATAAAAGCGAAAGTCATCGTAATTAAATCATAAGTGAAGTGGTGTTAAAATTGAAATCGGAAAGCTGCACGATATTTAAAAATAGAAATGGAGAATTTGAATTGTAATTGAAAGTTGTTGAATGTAGTAGAAAATATAAATTGAATAAGTGACGTGATATTGTGGAGAACCGATATCAAGATAAAACGGTGTGACGAAAGTAAAGTCAAGTCAAAACCAAGGACAATCGAAACCGATTTATCCAATTATTGAGTCAAATCAGCGGCTAGTAATTATTAGAGTATTTTGGAATTATACATTGGGAACTATTCCTCGCATAATGTTCTAATAAGCTCCGTATAATTGCCGACTTGAGTGTTGAATCAATCGTGTCGTTATAATTCGTGTAATCAACTGTGATAATCAATAAAGATTTATATTGTCTGAGAATTGTCATTTTGTGGATCCTATAAAGCACGCTTTGGAGTCAGGGATTCGATTGGTAACTTCTTCATTTCACCAAAAATTCATTAACCCAACAAATAATATTAATTTACAATATTGATTCCAATATTTTTGTGCTATTATTTAGTAATACATATTAATAAGCGTTTTTAAAGTGCAAGTCTCACTGCATTATTAAATCAAAGTTATATCCTTGGTCCTAGTTCCCTGTGTTCTTAATTCACAATTCCTAACTGTCTATTGTGCAACAAGGGTAAACTTTTTACCCTCCTCAGAGAAACTGTATTAACATCTTCTTGATAGAATTACAAAATTTCACTGTTTAAAATCGTTATTTATTTATTAATTAAATTGAAAATTCAGTGAAATTGTTAAAAATTTGCTCTTACATAATAGTGAAATTCGATAACAAAAATTCCGTTTTATTTGTCGCTACTCTGAAATCTTTTGGACTATGAAAGTTTTAATCGACGATGCAAGAACTTGCAATTGTATTGTTTTCATTAGATCTTTTAAAACTAATTTCGATAATAATTTTGTTAGTAATGTCATTTGAAAGACAGTTTTATCTGCAACATCTTTTTCATACACCAAAAACCACTGAAACACCATTTCTATAATATAAGAAAAAACTCAATAATCTTATATTATAAAAACATACAAACTCGCTGATGTATTCATTGAAAGTGCAATGAGATACGCTTTACACTATAGAAATCGAAAAAGTGATAAAAAAAATTAAATACTTCTAACTAATACTAAAAAATACATTGAAACTTTGAATATATAGAAACGCGCCGTTGAGTTATATTTCTATAATAACTTTATTTCAGACAATTTTGAGAGAAAAAAGATCGCTGAAAATCTTTTAAAATCTATTTATAAAGAAACTACGTTAAGTTTTCATGAAAATAACGAAATATCACTGTAAGATTTCTTTTTAAATTAAAATTAAGTTAAATATTCCTTAGAATTTCAGATATGTCTATCAAAACTTTCTTTAATTAATTATAATTCAATATTTATCTAACTTACATTAAATTGAAATAATTACAAAATAAATTTCAAGCATAAAATCCTAATAAATGCTGAAAAAAGTAATAAAAATAAATTATAATGCAAATGTTGACTAAAAGTAATATTTAAGAACTTGAATTGTGATCTTATAATTATATAAAATCACAATTCAAGCCTTAAAATTTACTTGAAATTAAAAATGTTACTTGAAAGCCATTTCTAAAATGTCTAAAATAAATTACATGAAATAAAATTCATTTTCGCCAAAATGGTGAGTCACAAATAATTGGTGTACACATCAACCACCATTATAAAATTTGCATGACTTGATAAGTTATCATCAAAACCTGATCATAAACGATCATAAATTCATCTTCTTGATATTCTCCTCCATATCTGACATTTGCAATTGATAATTTTAATCATAAAAATTTTAATTTTCTTTTCCAAGTTTCATTAATTAGAGTAATAGCCTCTTTGATGAAGTCCCAGAGGCTGTATTGAGAATTAAGTTGTATGTTATCATATACAATAAGTATTTTTAAAATATTTTGTTGTTTTCCTCGAATTGATATATCACAAAAACATACAAAGAACACATATGTGAAAAGCCGAATTGTTTGAAATTAACCCTTTTATACGGAGTGTACAATATATTGTACACAGTTTTTTTACTGAATATCTGTTGTACCTTTTCGAAAATATAATGTGAGAAGTACTTTTTAAGAAAATTGAAATTTGTTCTAGTACATTTTAATAATTTTGGCGCCAAATAGTGACATTTTCAGTATTTTTCAGTTGATTTTGTGAAGAGCACACGCAAAAAGAAAAATTAATTCCCGAATGAAAGGGTTAAGGTTTTCCCAATTCAATGTGTTTTCTTTTTGATTTGTTGTAAATATGGAGACATAAGAACTTAAGGAGACATTTTTGGACTTCATACCTAGTTCAACCATTATTTGTTGCACACTAATTTTGTATAGGACTTTTCCTAACATTCTCCTGAAAACATAATCCAACCGGAGTTCTGATTTCGTTTATCAATTTACATGTAATGGATGTAATGCCACATACATTCGAGAGATTTCCTTTCAACTCTGTATTCGAGCTCAAGAACATTATAGACCGAATAAATATTAGTGAGCACAATAAGTGCTGTAAGAGAAAAATCTGAATGTGTGATTTAAAATTTTTTTACAAATTTTCAATATTTATTGAGAACATGTAATTTGTGAAGCGTTATTGATAAAGTTTGTTAATTTTTAAATTAAATAATTAAATTAATTGGTTCAAAAATTTATAATTTCTATAGTTATTCTATTCTACATGATGATGACAGGAAAATCGTCGAAATATATCGCAAAACGAATGATTGAGTGGCACTTTCTTATTATTAAATCGTTGCCATGCATGTTTAACTATTTATTCAAAGATTAACACATGTTAATATTATAATTAAATATATGTTTAATATTGATTAATTTATTTTATCGTTACATATCTTATGAATGTTATGATGTAATATTAATCTTAATTATAATATTTTAAACATATTTGATATAGGATATACATAACCTATATTTTACTAATAATTTTTAAATGTTATTTTTTTTAAAATTATTTATTTTTAAATGTTATCACTGAACAGTAGTCAAAATACGGGACAAAAAAAATGATCAACCTATTTTAGACTTATAAGACTTTTAACGCCGTTTAAAAAGACAGTTGATTTCACACTTTGCCTTGGTCCTTTTTCTTGAACTAATATTTTTCATAATCCCTAAATTATCAAATTTGATCATATACTTAACAGCTGACTTGTTCAAATTCAAAACTGAGGCTACTTGAATTTTTGAATTGGGTCATCAAAATAAATTTTCTATCTATATAGATTTTGAATCATTTAAACGCCCTGTCAAAATGTATGTGAATTATGTCTCTTCAATCTTCAATATTTTTCAAAATTAATGAATAAAGCAAAAACTATAAATATTTAATCATCTGTCGACCTACGTCTAAATTATCATAAATCTTTTTATAAAAATTTCCTTAAAAATTTTTTCTTTAGTATTGTTTTTTTGGATTCAATTTCATTATTTTTTTTATCGAAAATATGAATATTTGTTTTCTTTTTTCATTGAATTAAAGTTGTTCGTTTAAATATACAATAAAAAAAATTAAAAAAATTAATCTATTTTAAATAGCCATAATAAAAGCAAAGCAACAATTGATATTTAATTTTATCCAAATAAAATACTCTTTTAAGATATTTTGTGCTATTTGTTTGAAATATGGTGCAAAGATTTTCCCATTAACTATTTAACCCTTTATAGGAGTAATTGATTATTTCGGAATTCGAATTTTAACTGATATCTTTTAAAATACTTATTGCTTAGATAAAATAATATAACTTCAAGCAGATAGAACAATATAGGCGATATTAGAAATATCGACCTTAAAGCAATTGGTTATTATATTAACCAATTTCACCCTTGCCCTATAAAGAGTTAATAATTAATATGTGTATTCGTGGGAAAATTTTAAAATCCGCAAAATTAAATAAAAAAGAAAATTATTGAATATTTGTACTGTATATACTTTCCAACCGGTGTGTCGCGACACTTTAGTGTGTTGGCAGCGCTGCATAGGTGTGTCGCGTGAACATAATGAAAAGCCACAGAGTCCCTTAATTTTATAAACTTTTTAACGATTGTTAGACTGAAATACAATACACATATATAGTCCGTCGTGTTTTAGCTGCAAGAACGCTTGTTTACCCTATTTATTAGTTAATCGTTGGAATTCGTTATTTAAACATAGAAAAAGAACCAACCAAAAGACATTTTTTTTTCACATATAAACTTCATTAAATTACATTTATTCTCCGTGTTTTTAGCGTTCAGCCGAAAAGAATAATATTCCACCAAATATTCAAAGGTTGTGTTCTTCCCATCCAGCTCAAATATCTCATCAAAATTGTAAATATATATTGGCGTTATTCAAATTTTTTAATTCTTAATTAATTACATATTGTTACTTATAAACGATACCATCCACATTAAATCTTGTTTTCAGTCATGAACTATCCTTTTCTGCCATTTATTTCGATATTTATATTTAAATATGTTTCATTGTCTCTTGTATAACGGTTTACCAAATGGCGTAAGTTGTAAGGTTTTCTGGTAAAACTGATTTGCTGTGTCGCGAAATGATGGAAGTCTAAAAGTGTGTCACAAGCATGAAAAGGTTGGAAAGCACTGGTATATAGAATAAATATAAAATAAAGGGTAGTCTGACTTATGATTGGTCCGTCGGAATTTGAAGTTTGCCTGTGAGGTCCTTGATAAAACAAAATTTTATTTAAAATACTTGTTCGTAACAAAACGTGTTTAATTGTTTATTGTAACAAATTTTCGCTTATATATGCCATTTGCAAGGAACCAATCAAAATAATTTCTTGGATAATTCCTAATCGTTTCAAACAAATTAATTTTGGTGCCACAGACCTGACATATGATTAAAACAAATCATTATTTGCACTAATGGCGATTTTATTAATAGATATTTGATGGATCAAATTTCAAATTCATTTAAAAACTTCACGTGATCCGAATGATTTGTTGAAGAATGTTGAGTATGATCTAGCTGTTTGAACGATCTCACACGAACCGCTTGTAAGAGGTGCACATTTATGCCACACAGAGAACGTGATTCATTTGTCTAAGAAAATATTTCATGTGAAAACAAAATATTTTAGCCGCACAGATTGTTGATTGACAAAACACCAATAATTGTTCGCTATGATTATACGAAATGAATTCGATACTTTCATTGGGAGGTTTGGTCTAGGGTACATGTGACAATGGCACTGGCGTTGTATGAATGTCTATTTTTGGCCTTTTCTATTGTTGTGATTGATTTCTTTTACAATTTCCATAGCCAGGATTTCAGCTTCGGGGGAGGGGCAAAATTATTAATTATTGCAATGCATAGAGCAATGTTGAAAGTTGACACGGAAAAATAGAAAAAAAATATTTTAAGATAATTAACAAATTTATTATTAATTATTAACAATGTATATTACAATATAATATTAATTCGTCTTTGTCCCTTCATTAATTCAGAAAGTATTTCATTCGGACTGATTTTAATGTCTTGATGAATATAAAACAAGCCCAGACCGTTTAACCTTCTTCCATCCTTGGTATTTCTTAAATATGACTTCAGGTATTTAAGTGATGAAAAAGAACGCTCCGCTGTACAAGTTGATATCGGCAAAGTAGCAAATATTGTGAGAAGAATATAAATATTTTTATAAAAAATTGGATCACATATTGCTAATGAATCTACAGCAGTAGTCGGTATGATTTTAATTTCAAATTTTTATAATTTTTTTTTGGGGGGGGGGAAATGTTCCCTATGCACCACCCCCTTAACTAGGTCACTGCTGTGAGGTCTTTCCTGAGAATTTAAGGATTATTTAATTGGGATTTAATTTCAAATTTTGTCCTAAAACTTAACCGGTTTGTTGATTGATTTTCATTGGTTTATCAATTGTGAAGTCAATTTCTATTGAACGGTTTCACCCCAGGCAGAATTATTGACTAATTGACTCATTCCTAGCACTACTAATGAGCAAATGTTCTTTTCTGTTCTCCTATTGATTTTTTTTTGTAGATTTTTTTTCAAAAATTTTATTTTTTTTTCATTGAGAATTTAGGAACGTTTTTAAAATTTACACTTGATACTATATGGTGAAATTTAATTAGTTTTTTGAATTTTTCAATAAAATTATTTGTTAATTCATTTCCTTTCATGTTGTTGGGATTATAAAATTAAAATTATTTTTAAATAAAGATTGGGTGAAAACGAAATGAAATAAAGGTGATTGGGAATAGAAAATTGATAGCAAATGGACATAGTGTGGGGTGGGGGGGGCAGAATTGTTGAAGAGTGTATAGTTTATTAGGAAAGGTATCGAAACGCAAATTTACAGTAAATCAATAAATAGTTAATTATTCAATTTAAAATCTGAAAATTCGTAAGGCATACAAAAAATAATGAATAAACAAATGAGGAAGAAATTATCAAAGATTACATGGAAAAGTGCTTAAAGAAAAGCCCGGTATCTAAAAACCATTATTATGACAACATAATTAATAGTATTTGAGAAAGAAGATAAAGGAAATTAATTGTTTTGATAGACACCGGATTAAAGTGAATATTATTATCGTATTGTTCAGAATAGGGATTGTAAATTTACCGATTTTTACATTTACCGGTAAATCAGGAAATTACCGGCAAATTTTTTTTTCTAAAAGATAAAATAAAGTTGACAAAAAAACAAGTTTAACTTTTCATTTCATGATTTTTATTTCAAAAATATAAAATATGAAAAATATGAAAATTAATATATTATTATAAATCTAAACAAACTATAATAATATTTTAGAAACAAATAAAAATAAAGTAAAAAAATAATAATGACACAGAAATAGCTTTATTAACTAATAGTTTTCTATTTATTTACATTTTTTAAAAAATAGCTCCTCAAAAAACTTAAATTATTTAAAGTGATATCTCCTAATTTTGTTCTTATTTTTGTACAAAATAACCCAGAGCCCGAGAATGCACTTTCTGAATCAACACTTGTTGGACGAATTGTCATCAAATAATCATATACCATTTGAATATACTTTCCTCGTATATATTGCCATTTTTTTGTTTTTTGTTGTGGAACTGATCTTTCCTGGCATTCTGTTTTTTGTTTTATCAGATCGTATAATTTCTGTTTTATAGGCATTTCTACATTTACTGTAGAAGTGTCAATATTTTTATTATCTGACTCTAAGCTGGTATCCAAATCAGTATGACTTAACTGAATCTGACTATCAACAACAATAATCGAAAGTATATCCACAATACTTTTGATTATTGTTGCTTTTTTGGTGATATGAAAAATATCGTAGTTTTCCTGATTCGAAAAAACCAAATTAGGGTCTGTCAAATATTGCTTAACATGGAGTTACTCGATTTGATAAGTGGCACGTTAATATCAAATGTAATAGCATAATAGTAAAATAAAAACTTACCTTAGCTCGCACAAAATACAAACAAATTAACTTAAAAAATATGTAATATAAATTTATTTATAAAAATTATAACTTTTTGTAAATCGTGTAAAGGACTCGTAACTCTTACTTTTAGGTATTTATAAATACGATATTTAACACATAAAATTTCTATCAAGGATTTTTAATTTACCGAATTTACCGGTAAATTTACCGAATGTTTTTTGACAATTTACTGGTAAACCGGTAGTGAAAATCAAACTCTTATTGTAGTTATAACGATTTAATTGTTTGTGATATCTAATATGCGCTGGGATTTATTGATTAAAGAATACAATGAGTCAGTAATTGCCACTAATATCATTTCCTAAACAAAATCTGACTAGGCTCAAGATTCAAATAATTAATACAATTTATTTTAATTATCAACAAATTAAAAATTAAATCTAGATTGCTCAAAAAAATTGAGATCGTGAATTTACAACCTTGAGTCTTGTAAGGTTTTTATTTACTTTGTAAAGATTTATTAATAATTGTAACAAATTTGTATACTTTGACAAAAGATCCAACTTAGCATCCGAGTCCAGATTGAGGTGGTCTATTGATCATAAATGCCGATCAGAAATGTGAATCATTAAAATTCTAAAAATAAATCCATTAAATTTGACAATGGCAACATCATTAATAGTTCACAGTGACTAAAATTCAATTAATTAAAAATCAATAAAAATCGCATTGTCAAACCACACAGAAGTGCACACGATATCACATTATCTCGCCCACTCTCGCCTTTTGATAATTGCGATTCATTCTATCAGCTCAATCTTTTGTTCGCCGACTCATTACAAATTAAATTTTTAATTTTCAAGGTCATTTTAAATTTTCAAAAAAGTAAAACAGAATAAAATGAATTTTATGAAGCGTTTATAATTTACACTCAACATATGTCTATCATATTTTATTTATTAATTTTCATTCAATATTTGACCAATTAACTTATTATTATTATTATTATTATTATTATTATTATTATTATTATTATTATTATTATTATTATTATTATTATTATTATTATTATTATCATTTGATTGATTTATTTTTGAAAATTTATTGTGATTTATTAATTAATATCAATACTTTTCTACAGAAATCTGAGGCCCATTGTGATTTACAAGTATGACGTCAGCATGCTTTTACAAATATAAATGATTTTTGAATTATTTTTTTGCGCTGTTTTTAACTAAGAAAGAAATGCACTTAAATAAATCAATAAATTCGGTGAATTCCAATATATTTTTCTGATTTTTTTTATGCCGAGCATTCTGATTTTGGTATTTATTAAATTATTACATTTTATTTCATTCGGTTTGTTTTTCTATGCTGATTGATTATCTAATTAAACTCAAAATTTATGTTAAATTTTGCTCTGATTCGCCTTTCCAAAATTCTAATAAATAATAATTAAAAGTTATTTATTTTTACTGGGCGAAATCTCATACGATATGTTTAATGCTAAATTTATATGAACTAAGCAGTTGAAAAACGACTAAATTAGTTAAAATAATATATATATGTTGTGATATTCGATGTAATTTCTAATAGTAAACTAGTTTTGAGATTATTTGGTTTGCATTGCATAATGTACAAGATATCGAATCCGAAGATCTTTAAAGCAACTAAATCAACATTATCACTATATTGTGATATCGAATTGTTCCATAGCACTAATATGAGCCAAATGACCTTGAAACTAGTGTGCCATTAGAAATTTTATTGAATATTACAATAAATTTAATCTTAATTAAATTTTTAGGGAATGTTACATCTTATTTATATTGATCATTTTTTATAATATTAAAGTAAAAATTTTATTGCAATAAAATTTATGATTATTAATAACTAGCAGGGCTACCCGGAGCTATTTAGAAGATTAAAAAATATTACAAACTGCCCCATACAGTGATGTTAAACTAACAAAGAAAAAAATAATTACATGAAAGCTTCTTTTTATTTTTTTCCTTTCTGTATAAAAATCACAATCCCACCTTACCTTACCCTACTCAGATATCCCGTACCGAGAGGATAAAATAATAAAATGAGACAACAAAGAGAAAATGAAAAAATAATAAAGTTTTAAAATCTTCTAAAATGCGGTATTTTCGGATAAAAATTTTGACATTTTTATACCTTTTACCCATTATTTGAAGTTTATATATCCGGACATACAAACACACATACTTTTATTTTTTAAATATTAAATACATTATAATTATTGTATTGAAATATCTTTTTAAAAATTAAAATAGTTACTCGCCTAGCAGTATGGTTTTTTTAATTTCAAAATTTATTATAAGCTAGTATTGTTAAAGGAACAGAACTAAAATTCCCCTCACTTAACTTTTCAAATCACCTTTAAATAATTCATTCATTTACATCTCCATCTCCATCACCATGTTCATCACTTTCTATGTGCGTAAAACTTTTTTTTCTTTGCGGAAATTATAAAATCATCTTTTCGAAAGTGCACTTTTATGCCATTCATTTCCCAAACAATGATTTCAAGAAAATTTAAACAAAAGTAAACGTTTCTTTAATTATTTCTCAACTCTTTTATTATCAATAAATTTCATAATTTTTTATATGCATTTAATCTATTTTTATTTTCTTTTAACATTTCATTTATTTTCATTACAACAATAGGTCAATTTTTTTTACTTCTATGTAACACTACATTTTTTAAAAGTTATTGAAGTGTAAACTACAAAACGCAAAAATGCTAGGTACTAAACAAATTCGACTTGACCTTTTGGTCCCCCCAATAAATAAAAATATTTCATGTATAAACATAATGATATACAATTTGAAATAGAAAAGATTTATTTTAATGCATTTTATGTTGTCATTTTTATTTCTAAAGTTTGCATTTCAAATGCCCTTGAATTCATTTAACAAAAGCATTTGGGAAAAATTCAATCTTTATTTGTTTTAATTACCTGCTCAGTAATGAATGGGTGATATTATGTAGATATAGTATTCAGAGGTTCACACTATTGATAGAGTTAAAAGAAATTTGGCCTGAAAAATTATTTACTCTCTTTGTATTATTTTGATATTCACAAATTTTCGGCACAGCCTTTTTCAAATGATTACGATCATTATTTATTGATTTTAAGAATATGGAAAGTGAAAATAATTTTATATTGATTTTATTGGATGAAATTAATTGTAAGTTTTATGTTTACGTAATTTTTATTCTCTCTATATTAACTTCACTGATGGTTGTATGTATGTGCCACGCAAATTTTGTGATGTCAAATTAACCTACTTTCCGTGATCGATTGAGCTGAAATTTGACAAGTAGATTTGTTGTCTAAAACACTGCATGCTATCAAAATTTCAGATCTATTTGTTCACGAAAAGTGAGTTAATTTAAAAAATATTGATATGTCAATTCTAATGTTATTTCCTTGCTTCAATATAAATTCTTATCTATTCATTAACTTCGAATTAAAGAGATAACGTAATTATATCTAAAATATTTTGAAATTAAGAGTGAAATATAGTTTCATAAACCATGTTTTTATGGTTGATTTTTTAAAAATAAAATTTTATTGGCACGCAAACAGTAAAAGGTTCACCATCTCTGATCTATAGTCTGAAAGAATAAAAATAAACATAGCTGGAAACAGCTCTAGTGAACAATTACATAAGTGTTTCTAAGACCGGAAAAAATTGTTTTTTATTTGAAATATACCAAGTAAATTGCCCCTGAAATGTTAATACCAATGCTATTATTAATGCTTTTTCAATTTAATTTTAACACTATTTATCTTTATTACGAAATTTTATAACTTTACATGTTATCTATCAGTATAGATGAAGTGTGCTTTAATTATAACACAAATTTTAACAGTTAATATAATTGAATTGTTATTATCATTTGATATAGCACTTTTTGATATTTGTATAACCTTAATTATCTTAACAAATATCTTTACACTATGACACAGCTTCAACAAATTTAGAACTTCCATCCCCCATGACTGTGGAATACGCATTTTACAGTTGCCTGACCATCTCGTTTGAGTAACAAGTGATCGTAGGTTGTCAGAACGAAGAAGTTGCGACGTAATAAACTCACCTAAATCCAAAGTTGCAGTTACTGAACTCGTATCATCTCCGTGGACAATAGATCTACTTTTGATCTTATTTACTACTTTAACTAAATCTCCTACACGAATTTAGTTAAGATATAGTTAAGAGTTTGCAGTTAAAGTATCTGTAAGTCAAATTGCTAATGTTGAAGTGATGGCTTAGAAATTATCCCAATTATCTTATATACTTTATTATATTAACACCAATCTCCAAGTTTAGATGGCGTCTTGTAAAGGGTGTTTGATAGAAATTATTATTGTGATAGAAAAATTGCAAACTTTGCGTCATTTTACCAGAATAAATTGAGAAAAATTAAACACCATTTTTTGAATATTAAAACAAATCTTTAATCTAGAATTAACTTTCTTCTGAAGCCATGAAATATTTGATGTGAAAATTAATTGAAAAAAAAATCGAACTATCCACCAACGTTCAACTAAATAAAAAATCAACCATAAAATACATGATTTTTGAAACTCTATATTTCACTCTTAATTTCAATATATTTTAGATATAATTACGTTATCTCTTTAATTCGAAGTTAATGAATAGATAAGAATTTATATTAAAACAAGGAAATATCAATATTTTTTTAAATTAACTCACTTTCCGTAACAAATCGATCTGAAATTTTGATAGCATGCAGTGTTCTTCACAACGAATCTACTTGTCAAATTTCAGCTCAATCGATCACGGAAAGTAGGTTAATTTGACATCACATAATTTCACTTTTCCATATTCTTAAAATTAATAAATAATTATTGTAATCATTTGAAAATGGCTGTGCCGAAAATTTGTGAATATCAACATAAAACATTTCTTTACTGATTCGTACTCAATTTATTATTAATAACGAAAATTATTATTATTTATTTAATTAATTAATTAATGAAACAAACACCTATAAACAGCACAACATATTGAAAACATGTAAGTAGTCGCTTATTAATGATTTCGTATGTGAAAAGTGCAAAGATAAAATACTGTATAAATAACACATATATAACCATGGCATGAACCCTTGGATTATTATCGTCTAACATTTTTGATGCATGGATTTGCAATTACTTTAGCAACATTTTTGTATTATAATATTTAGCAGACTTTACAAGTCAACAGACAATTTAATCTAATGAAATTATTTTGAAACTTTTACCAAAAGTAATGGTAACCATTTTTTGCAGTATCTAAACTATAAGGTTAATAAGTTAGATTCATCATTTATTTAAGCTGTCCTTTTAGTTGACGTGAAAGATCAGGCTGTTTCAATTAGCCCTTAAAAGTCCACCACCATATATCCAAGATGATCTTGATTTCTTAATGATCTAGTTATGTCGTACTCATTTATTTGAACGTCTTCAATTATTGAAAGGGATCCATTTTCACTACATATTTTGACTTCCAAATAACTTTACAAATTTGAACGTTGTGTGGACATTAGAGGGTAACAAACCTTAATTCTCTGCAATTTATTCCCATATTAGATCTATGTTTGTTTTCAATAGTAACATTGTCTTAGAAGCGTTTTAAACCCCCTTTTCGATTCTATGTAAAACCTTTTTATATATAAATCATAACTAAGGGCTTAGCACAAATTTCGTATTGCCCTGTCGGCAGAATGGACTAGTTGGATTCATACCTTCTGGAATCATACCTCATTTATGTGATATCCATTCAAAGATACATAAAAGTCATTCATATATATTATAACTGATTAAAAAGTCTCTAATTTTTAAACTTTTTCACCTGACCTGAGATTTTATTGAATCTATTTAATATAACTATTGGTGCGCTTCATTTAGTTTAGTTTATCTTGAATGGATGTACTTATTATAAGGTTTCAGGATCCGTATAAGCAATATGTTGAAGGAAAAGGGTTTTTCGGTGACAAAATTAAGCATATTACTGTAAAGAGGTTAATTAGATGTAAATACCTTGATTGCTATATTGAGGGATCATAGAGTGTTACTATTAATTAATTTAAATAAAAAATTTATTTGCTAACAATGAAACCTTTTAACGTTGCTTTCTTATGGTGCTAAATTTCAGCTGAATTATTTTTCACTAATCAAAGACAATTATAACAAGCTGTACTAATACAAGAATTGTATGCATTATATCATTGTAAATATAGTCTGCTAATTATATTATTTATTATTATTTACATATTTAGCGAGTTTGTTTATTCCCAAAGCAGATCATCGAACAGATTGCAGCATATCTAGAAAATCACAGACTAGGTGAGACATGATTTACTATTTTTATTGTTTTTTATTTAATTCTTTCAAATTCCTATTTCCTGCCAATAATAAAAATAATGATAATAAATTATATACATTTCTCTTAAATATACTATTTTTCAAATAAACAAAAAACATTTCAAAAATTTTACCCTTGGTTTAAAACCTAAACAAAAATAAAGAGACATATTTTACAGAATTCAGTTATATATAATAAATTCAAATGACCTTAACCCTTGAGTTTTTTGTGAACTTTTGCTTTAATGGTTCCCAGATGAACGAAACCCCATAAGAAGGTCATTCTAACTGCTTCTGGTCGATTAGCAATGGTGTTATTTATCATGAATATTCTTTCGAAAGACAAAAAAGGGTGATATAAAAAGTTTATGTAAAGCTGTACGTTTGATAAGATCGAACTTGTTGAGATAAAAATCGTGGATTTTACATCATGATAACGCACCATCACATAATGTATTGATTATTGGACAATTTCTGGCTAAAAGCAATACCAATAAAATTGGACATTCGTCGAATTCATTTGATATGGCTTCCTGTGACTTTTTCTTGTTCATAAGAATTTGAGAACAGTGCTTCGGTAGCACTGAGGTATTGAAAGAAAAATCGAAAGATGATTTCATGATTGTGAGATGTCTAAAACTACTCTAAATATTTCTATAAATTAGTTGTAATAAAAGAAGTGTTTGGCGAAGGAAACAATTCTTTTAAAGTAAAAATAATTATAATAGAAAAATAAAAAAATAAACAATAAAACATACAGTAATTAAAAATCGTACTTTGAATATATACATGAATATTTAAAAGGATCCTATCAAGAAAAAATCCATAGTTTGGATTTTCTTAACTTTGTTTAAATATTGTGTAATAAAATTATATTTTATTGAAAGCGTGAATTTGCTTGTAATTTAATGATCGATACAATTAACACCTGAAGTTCGGTGAAAAGAAGATACTATCAATGATTATACCGAGGATTGAGGACTGGATAAAACGAGTGGGGATTAATTTGACTGCCAACAAATTCCAATTGATAATTATTATTGTAATTTAAATTTAAATGGAAGTGATCGGGTACATTTTAATAGTGTTATTATATCGATTTAAAAATTTAAGTTTTAAGAACATTGTTAATTTATGATTTTATATATTTTGAATATGTAAAATTGCTCCTTAATTAAAATATTTAGGAATAACTTTTTTTTAACAATTTTCAATGTAAAAGTATTTATATATGAATATTTATTTCGCATTTCTTTTGTTTGTCAAATAAATTTTTTAACAATTTAGAATCAAGGAGAAATAAATCTATTATTACAAAGACCAGTTTTATTGAAATCCAGCCAGATTTAAGCCTTTTACCAGTCGAATACAATATGTTTACCACAGGAGTCACATATTGTGTTGAATTAAAGGTTTTCTTTTTGATCTTTTATTATATTATTAAATTTATAATTCATTTTATTTTTCATATTTGTCACAGCTGAGAATATTTATTTTTCAATTTTTCTATAGCTTTAATTGTAAACATTTGTGGAAATTAATAACTTATTTTTTAAAGAACAATTAAAAAAAATTTAATGCCAATTAATGCCACTATTGATCTTTACTCTATTTCCTTTATATTCATTCTATTAGACTATCAATATTTTGTTTTATGTTTAACACGAATTTTCGACACTGTCTTTTAAAAAAATACTCTGCATTATTGATTTATTTGTATTGACAATTATTTCACAATGATTTGATAATAATTGTGTTTAACTCATAAATTTTAAATCAAATGTTAGATTCTCATAATTAAAACCAAATTAACTGTGACACTCCGTTTTGGAAATTCTATTAATAAATAGTTCGATTTGATACATAAATATATTTCTTAAGTACATTTTTTTCACTAATTCATATTTTTCAGTAAAATAATTTACTTTTTTTGTTTATCTTTGAACTATCTTTCAACATTTCATTTATGTTCATTATGATTATAAATCAAATTTTTCTCCTTGTATTACAAATTTTCGTCACTGCCGTTGTCATGTGTTATTTAAATAATAAATGTATTATAAGTTCTTTCGATTTTCACCTTTAATTTCTTTTCAATTGAAATTGTATTAATTAAAAAATTGACAATGAATTCATTGATTGATATTAAATTTTTTAATAAATACAATAATAAATGTGTTGGGATATTAATCACGATCTGCATCTTCAGTGCTCAATAATTAAGCAATTAAAACTTGAATCCCAACAAAATAACCTTCTTTCAAACAAAATTAAATACACTTGATTTCAATTGATTATTCCAAAGCAGATACCCAATATATATTCATTCTTGGTTCAAAGATCAAATCACTATCTAATTTAATTCCTTTGACTTTGCTTCTCTGACTGTTCCTTGACGCCTGTATTAATTTATTATTATTAATTCTTACGTTATTCAACCAATTGGCTAATTTTACTATTTATTTCCTTCCCACCATCTATTTTCTTTTTAATCCCCCAATGTCCAATTTGAGTGCATTATTTATTGCCCAATTAGGCTGATAGGTTATCCTAATTTTATTTTGTTTTCTCCACTTTAATTTGTTGGTCAATTAGAGTGACATTCAGCTATATTTTCCTTGACTTAAAAACCAATTAATTAATTAATTAGTTTTATGGTTCCTGAACTTTCTAGGAATCTCTCATCAATTTAAAATTATTTTATACGTCTTCAAAATTTCATTTGCCACCGATTAACATTTTTTCACCCGAAAATGCTTATTTTTACTTTTTCCGATTTTTAATTAATTGTTAATTGATTTTGATAATTTGTAATTTTAATTTTTATTTCATACTTTTTGTGTATCTCCAACAAATATTTTTATTTGTCATAAAGTTTATTTTGCTATGTTTTCTATTTTAATATTATTAAGAATGAAAATCATACTTCAGAATTTGATATATATTTATAAATTTTTCTAGTAGGCTTAGTAGTCTTTTTTTTCAATTGTGGTGCAATTTTCACGCTCATATTTCTTTTCATTGTTATTTTCTAAGATTTATCATTTAAATTATTAGATTATTATTTTCGATAAACCTTTTTCAAATGATGGCTGTATAATTTTGTATAAATTAGATTCCCTGAAATCTAGTGGTCGGCCCTAGTGAAATTAGTCATTGAAATTGAATAATTTTCCCTTTAGGTTAACAATATATTAATTAAAATGAGCAAAAATTTCATTTAAACAGAAAAAAATTCAATTTCTTTCAATTCTTTAAATGGAATGAAGGCGATTGCTAATTTAATATTAACCACACCTTTTCTATACGAATTTTCGTAGCTGACTAAGAAATTGAATTATTGAAATTTTCTTCTTTGATTTCTAGATTTTTTTTAATTGCTAGTCTGTTAAAAATGAATAAAAACATATTTGGTTATTCAGAAGAATTTTATTGAAATATTGTTGAAAGCTGATATAATAATTTTTTATATAGTCAAGCTACTATGACCTCAATTTTGATGATTGTTATAGAATGTTTGTACGTGCAATGAAGTAAAGTAAGTATGTATGCTTAAACTATAAATATTCACTTTTCTAAATTATGCAATTGGAAGTACTATAAATAGTATTGCAATTGCTTATTCCGGATTTGGAATATTATAAATAAATATTGTATAACAGTGTCTTCCAATAATTATCAATAAGGATTTATATTTTACTAGAAACATCAATAGACGTGTAATTTGTGAAGCGCTATTGATAAAGTCATTGGATCCGAAAATTAACGTGCAAAATGCAGTGACTACTTGTGTTCTAAATGTTTTTAAATAGTTTTTTGTATATTGTATGTATGAAATTATTGTAATTTCAATTTTTTTAATTTTTATTTTTAATTGGTTTATTTTGAAAAATAATTTTATTTTATGAATTATAATTTTTAAAGAATAAAATAATTTTATTAAAAATTTGATTTAATTAATATAATAAATAAATTTGTTCAAAACTTTATAATTTCTATAGTTATTCTATCCTAACTGTTGATGACAGGAAAACTGTCGAAATATATCGTAAAACGAATGTTTGAGTAGCGCTTTCTTATTATTAAATGATTGTCATGTATGTTTAACTATTTAATCAATAAAACAACTTATTTTTCAATCAATGTTAAAATATTTTTATAAATCGTTCTTGTAAATTGATTCTTGTTGATTATGAAAATTAATTAATCAATAATTAATAATAAAGTTGTATATTTAATAACAGGCAAACGTTTCACATTTACAAATTTTGTTGACTGTCTGTTGTAATTCAGTAACAATTTTGACTGTATGGTGATGCTTTGGCCATTAAAAAAATTTGTTGTATAAATATTTTATCTTTTGACTGTCATATTTATTTTACATTTTTCTAAAATATTGTTTTTAATATATTGCATTTTTTATCAATTTAATTGCGAATTATTCATAAAGCACTTCCGCAAAGAGGATGAAGAGGTTGATGATCTTTGTTTTATTTCGTGGTGTATATTAAGTTAAGTCTTAGTTTTTATCAATCCATACCCCTTACTGACAAACTTTATATCTGCTAAGAGAAATTTCAGCTAGTTATTATATTTATAACAACAGCGTAAAAAAATTTCAACGTAAAGAATTATTGGCCTCAGTGACTTAAAGTAATATCCGTGATATTTTTCTAATAGACGTTATGTGTAGTTTTTGCACTTTTTTCGCAAATCCCTTATGTTTTATTTAATGTATCTATCATTTCTATTTTATAATTCGTTTATTCACTTTAATTCTGCTTATTTTAATCATTTTTTACTATTATGCTATATGATTTTATTTGGTGATTAATACTTGAAGGGGTGATCACAAAGAATGTTAAAATAAAGGTTTGCCAAATACATCAGAAATGTCAGAAATGAGACTATATAAATTTATAATAATTATTTGAGAGTAAAAAATTATTATACTGTCATTCCATAGTAACATTCATTAGCATAATGTAAGATAGGAACATTTATACACAATGGAGTAATATTTTCAACAGGAAATAGTAGGTAAGAGTAGGAAAATATGCATTATCTGGTGATGATAATCAGAACGTTATTTAACCTCTACGTTAGTATGGCCGTACCTGTACCGCTGTGGTCATACAGACCTTAATCGTATGTAAACGTCAAAAATGAATAAACGAACGGCATCCATCGGCTTTCCTCCATTATATTTTAAAAACTAAACGAAGTGGTAAGTTTTAATTTTTTTTACCTGATTATTGTGTCGGGAGTCGTCAAACGTAATACTTTTTATTTTAAATTTGTTTATTAAAATAACTCACTCCGTATGTACATCATACCAAAACTTACTACCATAGAGGTTAAAAGGATTTGTAAATCTTATTTGAATAAATATTAAAAGGAAGAAATTCAAAAGATCTGAAATATCTCAAGCCAGAACCTTATAGAATCATTCGAAATTAAGAATTTTAGTTTTAATAGAAATGAAATTAGGCAGTACTTTATAAAGTTTTTAAAATATCTGTATTCTATCTTACGTAAATTTTGAACTTATAACTGAACGTATTCTGATTTGTACTTTTGATTTTCGGAAGTATTTCTGAATAATTATAATTTTATTTTATTAACCCTTTCAACTCTTGAAATTCTTTTGTATGTCATACCTGTAACTCAAGCTTACATTTTTGCAATTTATAGCAAAAATGGTAGACTAAAGACAAAATTAATTAAAAAATAAAAATAAAAAAGTGATCATGCAAATGTGCATTTATTATTCAGGGTCCGCCTTAATCAAAGGGCTAAATGAGTGCAATTTTTATTCGTGATGTATGTTTTTTTTATTATTAGTTATTTAGTTATTAGTTTGATAAAAATTCATTTTTTATTTTATTAGTTTTTACGTATTTTTAAATTAAAACAATTTCTTAAAATATTTAACTGATTTTTATATTCAAATGTGTTGGAATGATAAACGATATTACAATAATTTATGATGTCATAAACTTTGATAGATGACTTAAATATGAGCCGACAACATATGTATACTTGCCGCTCAGGTGTATTTTTCTGAATTTTCTTACGACGAGGGGCGCATTATTTTTAGTAGCCCATAGGCGCCGAATTTCTTAAGACGAACCTGGAATATATTAGAAAATTAATTTATTTAAACAAAAATAACAATCTATGACTATTTATAAATTTTATAACTTATAAATAGTGGTGACATATAGTCGCCAATGGAGTGCAAAAGGTTAAATTTAAGATAAAGATTTTAAAATGACATTCAATGCGATTTCTAATGGCAGACTAGTTTCAGAACTTATATGATTGCCCTTCGGTACTATATGAAAACTCTACCCTCCGTATTACTATCGAACACAAATTTTCGAAAAAATGTTTTGAGAATTTATATTGTTTGATTATTTTATATTTTTATTTATATAAAATATCTCTTCAGCCAAAATTCGGTTTGCTGTTTCATTTAAAACATCACAATTCTGGAGACTGCCGTAATATTATGTCTCGGTTTTGTATTGGCCAATTCAAGGTGAGATGTTATGTGAGTACATTTTTGATTTGTTGATTGTCAGAAAGCCGATAAAACCAATTATTGCCCTTGTGACATATTCAGTGGGTAAGTTCATGTTATTTTATTTGTAATTATTATTAGTAAAATCTGATATGAAATTTTACATAAACTGTTCATTAATTTTTTTCTCTTTATTTTCATTGCTTATTTATTGTGAAAGGGTAGAATTCACATTTAAGTTAAAACGGAAATATTGCTAATAAACATGTAAATTGTATCTATCAGATTACTTAAATTTTTATATAAACATTTTAAATTAATAAATTAAATTAAGCTTAAAATATATATTACTACTTATTTAAAAAATTATCCAGCATTGAAATCAACATTACATTTGCGCAATAATTGACTATTGCAGCAAATGCATTTCGCTAACAGCGATAAATAAACAGGATGAAGAGACAATCGGGAAGATATTGTTAAACAACTGGATTCTAAAATTTGGGGTACCCAAAGAACTACATGTAGATTGCGGGAAAACATTCGAAGCGAATACCATAAATAATATAAACAAGAATGCAGGGAAATAGTGTTCGAGCCCATATCATAATACGAATGATATAATCGTAAGAAAATTCCGGACAATAAGAGATTTTATTAATGCATCGCTGAAAGATGTAAACACAAAAGACTGGACAGATCTTTTTCCAGATATAGAATATACACTCAATCGCGACAATTCATAAACATTGAATTGTTTCTTGGTAGGAGGATTGATAGATTGAAATGGTATAGTGATAGTAGAATCAACAGGAAAGATATCGCATTGACCATTGAAAATAAAAGACTAAATGACGAAACAACAGTTGCAAGGAAGTTGGAAGTGTGAGACAAAGTGTTAATCAAACGAGAAATACGAAACAAGGATCAAGATAGGTACGACCCTACACGGTAACGAGACGAATACACGATCGTAGTTATATGCTGGGAGATAAAAGTGGAAAGTCTTTTATCAGGAATTTTGAAAAGATTAAAGAATTTAAGGAAGGGGGATGAAATGGTAAAATTCACGTTATTACCTTAGTAAGTTACTTAGATAAACCAAAATTTCAAAAATAAGTATACAATATTCATCAATTAGCCAAAAGTTAGTCAAAATATGCTTGTTTGGTAAACGTTAGTAGGTGGTTTGGGCACCGCTAAAACAGGACTCCGCTAGCACAGTACCCCCACCCCCCCCCCCCCCCGGCCGGAAAATTTTTTTTTCAAGGTCAACTTGAGAACAAAGACAATGACTCATCAAAAATTATTATTATTTTTCAAAAATATTATTAACTGTGCTAGCGGAGTCCTACTTTTCGTGACCCCAAAACTTAGTCTGAAACTTAAAATCTTTTAACACTTTATAGTTCATTTTGAAGACCAGACGGAGATCTATCTTTTGAGCCATAGAAATAATTTTTATCATTAGTGGTATAAAAGTTATTAATTTTTTAGTCAGACACTGATTGATGAAAAAATTATTATTATTTTTCAAAAATATTATTAACTGTGCTAGCGGAGTCCTACTTTTTGTGAGCCCAAAACTTAGTCTAAATCTCAAATTATTTTAACAATTTATAGTTCATTTTGAAGGCCAGACAAAGACAAATCTTTTGAGCCATAGAAATAATTTTTATCATTAGTAGTATAAAAGTTATTAATTTTTTAGTCAGACACTGATTGATGAAAAAATTATTATTATTTTTCAAAAATATTATTAACTGTGCTAGCGGAGTCCTACTTTTCGTCAGCCCAAAACTTAGTCTAAATCTCAAAACATTTGTCTTCGTCTGGCCTTCAAATGAACTATAAATTGTTAAAATATTTTGAGATTTAGACTAAGTTTTGGGCTGACGAAAAGTAGGACTCCGCTAGCACAGTTAATAATATTTTTGAAAAATAATAATAATTTTTGATGAGTCATCGGATGAGTCATTGTCTTTGTTCTAGACGCGCGATGAGTCATTGGATGACTCATTGTCTTTGTTCTCAAGTTGACCTTGAAAAAAATTTTTTTTTAATTTTTCCGGCCGGGGGGGGGGTACTGTGCTAGCGGAGTCCTGTTTTAGCGGTGCCCAAACCACCTACTAACGTTACACAAAATCCATGTCATTCTAACTAAATTACCTAGGGATTTGATAAATGGTGCCTCAGATAACCGTGTATTTCTAGCATATATATATAAATTGACTATAGAATTCCCGAGTGTTACTCAAAATGAACAAGCATTTTCTTATCTTATATATAAATGTTCAAGTTTTTACTATCTAATACAGACTTGCACAACTGAAGAACCGTCGAGGGTAAACATTTTCAAGGAAAATAGTTGAATATGCTATTTATTGATTTGTTAGCTGAAAATGAACATGTTTTTTACTAAATGTCCTAAGAATAACTAAATGTTACCTCAAATGATTATGTATTTTAACCAATATTTATAAATTGCTAAACGATAGCTCCAAAACTCCGTGTATTTCTCACAAAGTTATATAAATTCCTTATGGATTTGTTAAATGTTACCTCAACTAACGTTATATTTTTAACAAATATACATAAATGCCCCAAGATATTGCTAATGGCCATGATTTTTACTAACTAATATACCTATGATTTTTTAAATGCTACCTTAAATAACCACGATTTTCAGAAACCTGATTATCTTACCATATGTAATTAAATTCGTCAATTCTCGATAAAACTATCAAAATAAGCATGGAAAATTTTAAAAATTCTGATGGACATAATTAATAATATACACCGAGTCTCAATTAATTAAGTATGATAATATGAATAATTTCGATAATATGAAACATGACATTCCTGCATACAAAATTTGAATGGTTTCGAAAACATATAGAGTTTGATGTAGTAGGCACAAAAATAAAGTTAAAATAAATAAAAACATCAAATTCACAATAATAATTAAAGTACAAAAATATTAATTGAAAATTACTAAATATTAAAAATTAATATTTTCCGAGGGAAACTGGTATTGGAAGATACCAAACAATGAAAAGAGTTCAAATATAATAAAATAAAATCAATGGAGGTCCTCTGGAGGAAATATTTACAAAAAATTAAGAAAAATTGTTGAGCCACACCGAGTCACTTGTAAAATTGTTTTCGAGACGATTTGGGGTGAATGTTGTGATATAGTGGAATAGTTTAATATAAGTATGCATCGTATTTCAATTCGTGAATGATCCAATAAGTTTAATATTATAAAAGCATTTCATTAATTCAATCATTTTCATCTTTTATTTCTGATCTCTAGAGTAAGCTGGTAACTTACTATAAAGTATTAATTGTCGAAATAATTTTAATAAAACTATATAGTGTGTATGTGATCTATTTATTTATTATACAAAATTTCCGTGACCTACATAAAAATTTGTTGGATAGCCATGGGAATTAAGCGGTTACTGTGATCACATAACCTATATAAAAATACTAGGAAAATTTTATTTTAGCTTATTATTTTTTCCCAGTAATAAGAGGGGGCTAGTCTGTATTGGACATATCCATCTACTTAAACAAATTAATATTTTTATTATAATGTTATTATAAGAACTTTTTTTTCAAATTTCATCACTGATTTTTTTCCCATCGTATTTATTAAAAAAGCTTGACTATGAATCAGTAAATATATCGTAGTTTTTGATATTCACGAATTTTCGGCACTGTCTTTTTCAAGTGAATTTCTACGGAAGCCTGTGGTATTCGCTATTGACTACTGCTATATATCTACTGTCGTATTGGCCATAAAATGTTTTCTTTAGTATCTCATTTATTCCAATTGATTTTTTTCACTTGTATTTTTTTCTGTCTTGGTTTTATATGTAGATAAGTAACACTATTTTGATTTGACATTTGTTTTTGTCTCTCCGGAATAATATAGCATTCAATTTCTTACTCCCTTCTAGATTATACATTTTTCGCTCCATTGCTGGGCATTCCCGTTCAATATGGCATTGGACACATGTCCAGCATAGAATTTTCTCTTCTATGCATTTCAAACGTTTCTATCGCTCTGGATCCCATTAGTATTTCTCCCTACCAAGATCTCTATATTAACTTTTTTGTCTCCAACGCAATTTTTTAGTAAGAAATTATAATTTTCTTTTTCATTTCACTCTTGTATAACTAATATCTATGTCATTAGTTTATTTCTCAATAGAAATTTCAGTCAACCTGTCCCCTTGAGTATATTATGAACTCTTAAATCGTCTGTCGGCGCTATTGTTTTATAGGATGCTGTTCGTTGTCCACTCCTTGCCGATCATTGTGATTATATGTATCAATTGTTATTTATACTGACTTTTGGCATTCCTTGGTAAATATTTTATGGCTTGTTCTTGTTTTTTGTATCTGGTACTATTCTTCCTATGAGGTCTGTTGAAATGGTTAAATTCAGAATTCATAACTAACATTTTATAATTAACTAATTTCTAATATAAAAAATTTTGGCTTCATCAATATTCAATATTCAAACCAATGTTATGGATAGGCCTGGAGCCTGAAATAATAAAACAATAAAAAATTACTAAAATTAGAATTAGTATATTAAAATTAATAAACAATTACTTAAAATAAAATATAGATATAATTAAAATACTATTAATAGAAATAGGTTATACATAGTAATATTTAATTTTGGTGATACTATAAATAGTAATTATAATATTACTAATAATATATTAAACAAATATAATTTAATATAAATAATGGTTCAAAATCAGAATCAGGGACGCAAAAATTTCAGGCAAAGAAAAGTGGAATTGAGACTAAAATTAGTAGACTAAATAAATCGAGTGAAAAATTAAAACGTGATTAAAGAATCACTGTGAGGATAAATAAAATATTTCGCAAGAAAAACAAATCAGTTGTTTTTAATTAAAGGAGAAGATCTGATCAAAAGATTGCGATCAGTAGAATTGATATAAATTGACGAGCAGAAAATTGGAACAAGGGAAATTGAGGCTACGTTTGAAGGGAATAACTGATTGCTCAGAAGACGATTATTCAAAGTAAAATATTTATTGTTTGATTTTAGTGGAAGGATAAATTACTATCCTTGTGAATTTGATTAAGTACTGAAATCTACTTTCGTGTTTCCTGGGAGTCCCAAAATTAGCCCTCTTGCTTTACCGTTCTCTTAGTATTTTAGTTGCGATCGCTTGTGCTACACAGGAGCCATCAATCTCTTGTAGGCTGAGACTAACAGCAAGGATTAACAAATCCGTAACTTGTATTCTTTTGTATAATTTTTAAAACATTGTAAATTATTAATAAAAGTTTTGAAAAAGAGAGAAGTTGGTTTTTGATTCACTTATTAAATAAAATACGCGCAACCACACTAAATATTTTATATTTATATTTATCTTAATTATTTATTGGAGCCTAGTGTTAAGATTAGCAACCGCCATTTTTTCGATCTTAACACCAATATGAGATTATAATTTCGATATCATTTAACAGAACTTTGATTCCAAATTCAAAATACAATTTTAAAATATTTAAATAAACTTACCGTTCTTTTGGTTTGGATTTCTTATTTTGTGATTTTATGTTATTTTGATAAAAAGCAAAATAAATCTGTTATAATTTGTAAATTTATTTTGCAAGGAATTCAATGCGAATGAGTCGAGCTATTAAATCTCTGATTCAAAAACCACAAGAAAAACTGAGAATTTTCGAAGTAAGATTTTATAACAAGTTTCATTTTTGTAACCTTTCCTACCCAGAATGGCTTGCTGGTCAGTGACATTGACAACAGTGTCATTTGTCGAATGGTGGAGCATTTGTTTCCTGCCTCGCATAACAATGAAACTGAGTAAGTAACTGTTGCATTTCCTTTTGTGGTTATATGAGCAAGGAATTGAATGTGTTGAATGTTTTTAATTAAATTTTTATATGTTGATGTATATTGAATAATAGTTATGTTAAATAATTAAAAAAATTAATTAAAATAATATTTTTTAGATAATTTTAAAAGTTTAAATATAAATAATTATTGAAAATTATTTTTATAAAAAGAATAATTGTTTAAAAATTTTTATTTATAATTTAAAATTTATAGATTTTATAATTTGTTTATATATTATCAATATAGTATAGTTATTCATCCGTCATGAATGTAGGTAACCTGAATTCTAATTGTTAATTCGTAAATATTTTCATTTCTTTTATAACGACAAGAATAAAAAATAAAAATTTCGCCCAAACTCTCCTCTTATGAAATATATTTGTAGATAGTTTCAATTGGGGATTTTATTAGGGAAAACTGAAATTTACTGTGGGCATTTTATGTTAAACTTTCTACATTCCAATTTGACTAAATATTTCATATTTATTTCATTTGAGTAAATTTGGCTAATTCTTAATTAAATTGAAAAGTGTAATTTTTCAAAATTCAGACTGTACATGCCGAGTTTTTCTAAGCCCATTTTTAATGTGGGAAACTGATGAAATTCTCTGGGAAATTTGCATCACATCATAGGAAAATACATTTCTGTCTATAGATGACTTGTAAACTATTCTAATAATTCGTGTACATATTTCAGATGATTTTAGATTTGTTGCTTCACATGTAAGGAATTTTTTGTATTCTAAATAAACTTAGAAATTCATATTAAAAAGGATAAAAAAAATAATAATAATAATAAATTACAATGTATGCAATGTATGACGTTTTAAGAAATGAAATGAATTTTTTTAAACGTAAAATAATTCTGTTAAATAAATTCAAATACTTTTAAAAATTAAGTTTTTTACAAATGAAGAAAATTTACTCAAGAAATAAAAATTATAAGAAAGCGCCACTCAAACATTCGTTTCTCGATATATTTCGACAGTTTTATTTGGATTATTTGGATTGTTGTTGTTAAATTAAATAATTATTAAATTACTAAATTAAATTTCATTATTTTAAAAAAATTTTATTTCATTGTTAAAATTTAAAAAAATTTTATATAATTAATATATTAAATAAAATTGTTCAAAAAATCTATAATTTCTATAGTTGTTATATCCTGCCTGATGATGACAGAAAAATTGTCGAAATATATCGTGAAACGAATGTTTATTGGCGCTTTCTTATAATTAAATCGTTGCCATGTATGTTTAACTATTTAAATAAAAATTAAATGAAATTATAAAAATATTTTAATATCAAGGGAATTTAGATCGTTGTATATGTTGAAAATTGCCTATTGTTGACAGTTAGAATGAGTCTCTTAATTTTTTAAATCATATCTAATTAGAATAGCAGTAATATTGTTGGGTTGTTAGGTTGGTGATAAAATTAAAATTTTTACTCTGACTCCAAGCGTGTCTTTGACTGATCCGCAAACAAAAATTAACACTGGAAACTTTATTGAATATCACAAATATTTTCACAATGATACAATTGGCTCAACAATCTAACTATCGATTATACAGTGCTTATTACAACACTATGATGAGGAATAGCACGCGCGTGGAACCTAGATTTGTCAAATCTCTCACAACTGAGGAGTGTAATAATTGGTAAGTTTAGCTGGTTGTTTTCTGATTTTACTTGGATTTGCTCTCCGAACTTTACTCTATTATCAACTGAATAAACTCTTGCTGCTTCTCTTTAATTTCTCTGCTTCAATTTTATTCAAATTTTGTTCTTCCAATTTGTTCTCTCAATTGTTCTTCCAGACTTTTCGCTAAATTGTTCTCACTTGTTCTCTTAATTCTTTCTAAATTGTTCTGCCTGATTCTGCTGTGCTTCCTCCTTTAATACCTTCTCACTTTGTGGCACTTCAGTTTATCTTCAATTTCTCATTCCCCCCCCCCCATAATTTCCCTATTTTACCTGCGACCGAGTTATCTTTGACAGCTGTCAAGATATTTTTTAATTTTCCCTTTTGCGGCTCTGTCCTGTTTTTGTTTTGTTCCCGTTATTTCTGACAAGCTGTTGAGACAAGAATATTGTTGTTTTTTTCTATTTTACCGATTTCGAAGTTCCTCTTCCTTTTTGTATTAATTAATTAGTACTGATCTTTGTTTTTGTTTTCATGTCTGACTTTTTTTGTTTCATTCCTTTTTCTCATTTCTTTTTGCTTCCGTTTTCTTTTCTAAGTTCCCATAGATCGTTCCCTTTATTCTGACGATCTTCCCCCAAGTAATTTTATTTATTTATAAATTTGTTATTTAGGTATCCTCAACAATATTATTATTGTTGTATATTTGAATAAATATTAAAAGACTATTTAGAAATTTTATTGTAATAATTTAAAATAATAATAATAATAATAATAATAATAATAATAATAATAATAATAAACAAATAAATGATAAGCTTTTGCCAAATATTTCCACATAATAAAAATTTGCTACAATGACTCATAATTTATTTGTTTCACATTTAATTTATGCTACTTTCAAGAAACCATCATTTTCTATTACTGCTATAATTATAAATAAATTATGAAATAAGACTTTTATTATGTAAGAAATTTAGATTAAATTTTTTTTTCATTTTCTGTAGGTGTTTCTGTTCTAATTGTATAAAATTGTTTGGGACGTTTTAATAAAAAAAAATTGTTCGTGAGATTGAGTAGTTGAATAAAACATATTGCCTCATGTGTTGAAAATGTGATATTGTTACATTATAATGAAATTTAGAAATATTTTCCTACGTTGATTGACAATTTTCATTTGGAAATTCTAATATGACTTAAGTAACAATATTTAAAATTATTCAAAACCTTTATTCAATTAGCAACAAAGCGTTGAGTAATATATATATTTTTTAATTATTTTAGATCAGTGGAAAAGTTTTGCAATTTAGTTATTCAGGCTCTAATGTTTGATGTTTCGAATACAAAACAGTGGCTAGAACTCCCATATGATGTCTCAACTTCCTGTCAAGCTCATTCATGGTCCAAAGATAAAGATAATAATAATAATAATGATAATAGCTCAAGTACCGTTTTGTGTGACGATATCAATAGTTATTAATTCCTAAGGTTATCCTCGAATTTACACAGGCTCAGTGTTGGGTCGGCTCGCGGTTACCAGTTGTCTCGTTGATCACAAAACTGAAGATCTGGTGGAATTATACTCAAAATTGGAATCTTTTTTAACAAAACATGGAATAGAAATGTTTGTTTATGATGATGTTATTTATTAAAATTATATTTTATAATAAATTAACTGTATTATTTTAATTTCTCTTTAAAATAGTCCTTGAAAAAATTATCTTAAAATAATAACTTTTTAACTGACTAATTTTATTTCTCGAAATTATATAATTGAATATTTTACAATTATTTTCTATCAGATATCATTTCTACATCCCTCGTTTTGCACGTTTTCGATCTTACACAGTTTTAAAATAAAAAATTTCAAAAAATCATGTAGAAAATGATTAATAAAACCGTAATAAAAATGATAATAAAAACACAAAGAAAATGGGAATTCCTCTTTTTAGTGTTCAATACAAAATTTTATGTGTCTATAATTAATTGATTTTAAACAACAGAACGAATATCATCATTGTTTACCTATACATTTTAAACCTTTTATTTTTGTTGATATTGCTGAAATAATGGAAGACCAGAAATTACATGAAGATGACTTAATTGAAATTGTCAAAAATATTGGTGAAACGAAGATGATGCTGAATCTGTCGTTAAAGACTATGAACCTAGTGTATTCACAGCAAAAGTCGTTCACGAGGGACTTGTATTAGGAAGAAAATTAGGAAACTATTTTCAAGAACATGATCCGAATGTTGAACGAGCTCTCAAATTTCAAAGAGATGTTAATAAACAGTATGAAGAAGTCTACAAAGATATGACTAGAAATAAAACACAAATGCTTATTCCAGACTTTTTTCCTGAAAAGTCTCAACAAACTGCGACTAAAATTAATACAGCAACTGTAGGAGAATATAATGAGATTATGTTATCCAATGATGAATCTGATATTTTTTCTATGAAATAGATTTTTTATTTTTATTTTTAAATAAAATTAACTATTTTTATGTTTTCTATGATTTAAATTATATTTTTATATTTTCTTAAAGGTATTAGCCATATTTTGTGTTCAATAAATATCTATAAAAAGCTTATTTATAGTCGTTTTCGTTTTACACAATTTTTCCGTATAAAAATGATTTTTTTCGAATTACACAGGTTTGTCAGTAACGTATCTACCGTGTTTTAAAATTTTAAGAAAGAGCTTTTCGTTTAAATATTTCAAAAATGTTTCAAAATATGAATAATGATTTATCATATTATTTATATTCTCTAAATATGCCTCGATATTTCAATATTAGCAATTTTGTTCTCGTATCCATCTTTCATTAAATTGCATCCACGGGCGAATTATGTGCTGATTATGATTTTATCTTTTGCTGGATTTATTATTAATTTTTTGTACCCTGATTTTTTGGTATTGATTTTACAGAATCCAGTTGGTTTATTTCATGCCTCAATTATCTGGTATTTAATTCATTACTATCCTGGAGATATCGCTTATAAATTGTGCTACTATTTGTGCTATTTTCTTTTGGAATTCAAGTATTAGAGAAATATGGTGAAGGGATTGATTTATCGTTCACTGTCTTTGTCTTCTACTTTTGTAAATTCAGTAAAAAAGTGTTGATAAATTGGTTGAATTGCTTATGAAGAATGGTTATTCAAAGTCCTTTTTATTAATTATCATAAAGGAGACTGTAGATAAATTTAATAAAAATCCTAAGGATCCATGTTTGAGAAAATTTGGGTGTGATTTTGTTGGTGTGTGAGTTTGATGAGTTAAATAAATTAAATAGTGTATGTAAAGATGATGGGCCTAAATTCGTGTTGGTATTGGCGTACTCAGAAGGTTTTTAGGATTATAAATGGAAGTTAGGGAATTTAAACTATAGGATTGTTTCAAATTCATGTAAAGTATGCAATATGTTTATTAATAAGTCTGAAACTCCGGTTGAATTGTGTTCTGATCTCGTTTATCAGCTTAGATGTAATGAGTGTAAAGCCACATACATTGGAGAGACTTCCCTTCATCTCTGCATTCCAGCTTGAGAACATTATAGACCGAAGACATTGACCAATATTAGTGAGCACATTAAAGACTGTAAGAGTAAAATAAATGTCTGATTTTAAAATTTTATTAAACAATTTCAATAATCATTGAAATGTGTAATTTTGAAAGCATTAAGGATAAAGTCATTGAATCCGAAAATTAATGTGCAGAATGCAGTGAATACCTGTGTTTTAAATGTTTTAAAATAATTTTTTGTATAGTGAATGTATTGATTGTTGTTTATAAATTTCAATATTGTAAAAATTTTATATTTGATTGTTAAAATTGTTATTATTTGAATTATAATTTTAAAGATTAAAATATTTGTATTAAAAAATTAAATATAATTATTATAATTGATACAATTAATAAATTTGTTCAAAAATCTATAACTCCTATAAATATTATATCCTACCTGATGATGACAGGAAAACTGTCGAAATATATCGTGAAACGAATGTTTGATTTGCGCTTATAATTTAATAAATGCTATAAAATTGATTTATTAAGCATTTAATATATAAGTATTCTATGTAAATAATAATTTGGAATAATATATTAACTATTTAAAATTAGATATATAATATAAATTTGTGATACAAAATAGTAAATTTAAGTTGTTTGTAAAATGAAGTGTTTGATGTTTTCGTGCTCAAGACACAATTTGTTTTAAATATCGTTGAAAAATAATAAACTTATGAAAATATTCTCATCTACTGTATTCAACAAATACTCAACACTGTCTAGTGTAGCTACCACGTCCAGATGAATTTTCTAAAACTCCTCAAGATACTTTTGACATTGAAAATAATGTTTTAAAATTTATTGAAGAAATCGAATATTTATTTTCACTGTTAAATTTTGTCAAAAACTACAAAAAATTTTAATTATTATATTCTTGATTTTATTTCTCAATTATATCCTATATTCTGAAATTCATTATTTGCATTTGCAATAAATTTGTTTCAATGTCATAAATTTAGGAAAGAAAATATATTTGATTTGTGGAATGAACATTTGTTGCCGTTGGAATTACCAGAAGAAATTATTCAAATCGTCCATATTGTAAGTGATTTTGATTGACCTCTTTATCCGTGTTTATATTGCTTTAACTTTTGGATAAAAAAAGGCCAAAGAAATTTTGTCTAAGTCGAGCGCCCTAGGCAAACTTTTATGAAGAGCCTACCCTAAAGAATGTCAACTGAAACAGAACGTTTCAATCTATATAACTATGTAAGCTAACCAAACCAAACTTTGCCTAACTTAACCTGACCAACCTTGACTAATTTGCAAAGTTTGATGAGGCTAGCTTATATAGTTTAGGAGACATGGCCACATTTGCATTTTAAAATTCTACAAAAAAAACATTCTTTGATTTTATAATTCAAAGAAATGCATACAAATCCTTACGAGACGTCACCAAATTTGAGCTAGAATACAGCTAAATTCTATCATTATTTGAAGATAAATTTATTATAAAAAAATGTTAAATCATCAAACGCATATTTAAATAAATAAATTTTTTTCTATATTCAAGAAATAATTTATAAAAATATTTTTACGCCTTACAAAATTGAGCGCCCTAGGCGGACGCCTACTTCGCCTATATGGAAGAGCCGTCCCTGAACACAATTATAATTTCCTATTGAAAAAAACTATTTTATAAATATGTAGTTTTAACCCTTTAATGGACAATGACGTGTATACACGTCAAAAATTATTTTGCTAATAAAATCATGACGGCTATACACGCCACGAAATATGAGTTTATATGAATTGTGTGCATTTAATGTCTATGGAAATTTGTTCAGTATAAAAAAAGTGGCCCAGTGAAAAGTTATATTGTTTTAAAAATGTAAAAAATATGGCAAGTGACGTTCTGGGAACAGCAACTAAAAAAGTGCGTCCGCGAAAGGGTTAAAAATGAATTGTAAAATGCTTATACTGTAAAACGGTGAATAAACCCCCATCTTCTATTAATTCTCTACTATATTCTTTATAAAAGATAAAAATATCAAATTAATAGATGTTAATCAATTTTATTTACAAAAATTGTTTTGGCTATTTTATTTTTTGGTAAAGCATTAAAATAATTAAATAACACTAATTAACATTATTAAAATTCAAGGTCACACTAACAGGAAATAAAACTGGAATATTCGTTCGCATAGAATAAAAACTTCTATAAAATAAAAAAATCAATTAAGTTATATTATCGAAACCAACAAACTTACCTGGGTGTAAAACTTTAATGTTGCATGGAATAAAAATTTTATATAGAAATCGAAAACTGGTAGAAAACATACACAAACATAACACAGTAAAAATGTATGTCAACTTTTGATACGTATAAATAATTCATGGAATAAAAATTTTTTGAAAATTGTATTATTTTGAAAAAGTTGGCAGATTAAAATTAAGAATTCAATGCCAAAGACACTGGTGTGAGACACATGTTAAAAATATGAGTTACAGATAAAATTAAAAAAATTATGAAAACATAAAAAAATTAATTTAAAAATTATTAAAACTCACTTCAATTGCAAAAATTACAAGAAAAAAGAAAATTCATAAATTGAATGAAAATAACTGATTACAAGTCATAAGTCCTCCATAGATTTACAAACCAACTTGTATTATAGAAATCTCACTTTAATGTTATATTGTATATTGTAAGGAAAAATATATATATTTTGTTCTTTTTCTATTGGCTACAGTTGAAAACTAAATTTTTCAAATATATTTGGTTATAAATTTGAAAGTTTACTGAACTTACTCCAGGTTGTGCATTACTGGTCTAAATCTCTGAGTTTAGTCGTTTTCTATTTTAATGACTTGTTGATTTTCCTTTTTATGCTTTTCATTGGTAAATTAATAAAATATCAATTATAGATCTGACTCCAAGCGTGTTTTAATCAACAATAATCAATTCCAAATGATATACATTTTATTGTCTGTCGTTCTTCTCTTACCAGATTTGCAAGATTTTTCTATGAAAATTAAATTTCTCAAAATCTTACAATTTCATTATTATGTTTCCGATATTATGTTTTTGCAAAATTCGGATTTTATTTGACCTGAGAAATTTTGGAGAATGATTTGGCAGAGTGAGACAAGGTTTACCAAAACTCCATTGCACTCATCCAATAGTATTTGCAGGTTTTAATATTGATTGAAAAAAGCCCTGATAATAGTCCGAACTTTCAAAGATAACGTGGGAAATAGAAAGAAAATATGCAAAATGCCAGAAACAAAAATGGAAAAAATGAAAAAATATCTTGAGTGCCGAACTGTCAGGGCAACACGAAAGTTGGGAAAAGTATGGGAAGTGCCAGAGGCAAAATGGGGGGATGACAAATTATCTCGAGTGCCGAACTATCGGTGATAACACAGGAGCTATACAAATTATGGAGAGACAGGAAGTAAAAAATAATTTATCACAAGTGTCGGACAAGTGCGGATATTATTACATTGCGGACAAGGTCTTCTTAATGGAATTAGTGAAAATTTAGTGGTCGAGGAAAAAATTTAAAAGATAATTGAGAAATAATTCGGAATTGGAATATTAGGAATTGGAAAGAAGAGAAAATATTGGAACTAAATGTTGCGATAAATTTTAGTTCAATAAGAAAGGTTTAAAGTATACTGAATAAATTCAAGTCAAAGCAAAAGAAATTCAATTCAATTTACGAAACTATTGAATCAGATCAGCGGCTTTTAATTGTTAAGTAATTGGGAATTATACGAGCAGAGCTATTTCTCACGTAGTGTCATAATAAGCTCTGTGTAATTACCTATTTTAGTATTGAATCGATCTTGTTGTTATAATTCGTGTAATCAATTGTGATAATCAATAAAGGTTTATATTGTCTGAGAATTGTCATTTTGTGGATCAAATAAAGCACGCTTTAGAGTCTGAGATTTGATTGGTAACCTTTAAATATTATCACCAACTCAATAACCCAACAATATTTTAAAATGGCATCAATTTTATTTATAAAAAATATTTTTAATTTAAATAAAAATTTGTTACAAATCACTATTTTTAATGAAGTCCTTTGAATTTCCAGGCACAATATAATTAATTAATTGAAAATTATTATTAAATTAATTTTATTATTATTTTAATATATAGTTGAAGAAATTTCTGGTTTCGCTCACAGTTCGGGATTGCTCAATACTGATTAAATTTAAAAAAAGCTTGTGTTGATAAATTGTAAGTAATTTGTCTTAAATCTTTTAGGGAAATAATTCTCACTTTTTTGTAGAAGTGTCAAACAGACAAATGCGTCAATATTGAAACAGTCGGATGGGTCCATCATTCTCAGCATGTCAGACATCATCGACATTTCTATCAAACCTTTATCAAAGATCAAGTCTAATTATCAGTATGAACAAGAGCTTTTGAACATCTTTCAATGATTCTTGTTTCTTTTTTTAAGAATTTTCATTTTATCGTTTGATTACTTCCGCTTGTTTATATTCAACTTTGGCAAACTTTCAATAATGCTGTGGGGATTAAATTTATTTTAATCTATATCTTTATATTATTGGAACTTATATTTAAATTGTGTTGGGTATAACTTTTTTTTTAATTCGGGGCTTTTGTCTATCGCATATTCAAAGGTTTTATCCTCTAATAAAGAGTAAATGTTAATGGGATTTGCTATCAATCACTTTTTATGAACAGCAAAATCCACATTTGCATGTAATTCTCAATTCCTGTGGATGTCCCTTTCATTTTATTTCCCCTCTAATATTTTTATACGACCTATGTTTGTCAATTACTGAAATACACAATTATTATTATTATTATTATTATTATTATTATTATTATTATTATTATTATTATTTATTATTATTATTTATTATTAACATTTATTATTATTTATTATTATTATTATTATTATTTATTATTATTATTTATTATTAACATTTATTATTATTATCATTTATTATTATTTATTATTATTATTATTATTATTTATTATTAACATTTATTATTTTTTAATATTATCATTTTATTGTTTTAAATAATAAATGCTGCTACCAAGAAATCATCACTTTATATTATCATTATTATTATTGATTATCATTATTATTACAATTATTATTATTATTGTCATTATTATTATTATCATTATTATTATTATTATCATCATCATCATTTATTATTATTATTATTATTATTAATTATTATTTATTATTATTATTTATTATTAACATTTATTATTATTATCATTTATTATTATTTATTATTATTATTTATTATTATTATTATTTATTATTATTATTATTATTATTTATTATTAACATTTATTATTATTATCATTTATTATTATTTATTATTAACATTTATTATTTTTTATTATTATTATTATTGATTATCATTATTATTACAATTATTATTATTGTTGGGCTTATACAAAATATTAGAAGTAAAAACAAAAAATTTTACAAATTATCAAAATCAATTAAAATTTGGAAAAGGTAAAAATCAATTTTTTTATAATTTGAAAATAAAGATTTAGTTCTATTTCTTTGATTGCTGAACACGAGGGATCGGATCAAGAATTAGTTCCATCTACAAACATTTAAATATCATAACATTATTACTATTATTATTTTTATGACTTGTTGAAGTCATAATCGTTACTCAATAAACTCACCATTAGATAAACTTGCTTACATGAATGGAAATCTGTCCGTGATGTCCGACATGATGGATACTGCCATTTTCTAATTCTATGCTATTTTTAATAGTTTTCCTATATAATTCATTTTTCGTTTTTTCATTCTTTTAGTTATTTCTTACTATTTTAAGATGGTTTAATTTTCTAAATCTTATTTTTGTATTTAGTTGTTGATGTCGACGCCATGTTCTATTTTGCCATTTTCATTATAACGTTATTTTGTGGGAAACCTTTTCATTTCCATTTCAATTTTTTGATTTTGTTTACTTTCTGTTTTTTAACTACTCTATGTCGGTTTGTTTTGTGTCATACTTCTTGCACCTGTTATTATTTTATTTTATTTTGTGTTTTATCATTTTGATATTATGCGATCTCTCTTTTATGGTGTTTCCTTTATGTTTATATTTGTTTTGATTTTTACTCCACTTCGGGCTATATCTATGTGCTATTTTTGCGTATTTCGATTCCAACTTATGTTTATCCGTGCAACAAATTAGTTTTTGCACAATATATAGTTTATCTTTATCAACTGCTTTTCTCATTAAATTAATTGTTTCTTCATGATTTTCATAATTTTCATGAATAAAATTCGAATGAGCAGCATTCATACTATCAGAAATCATTTAATGAAGAATTATTACAGAATTATAGAATTATTTATTATAAGACCTATTTCATCGTTTAAATTCAACTATATCAAATATTCAGCGACGTGCTGTAACTTTTGGGAGCCCTGTGCAGACACTAAAATGGATTTTTTAATTTTATTGCATTCATTTTTATTGATTTTAATTAAAAATATTTGTTTGAAAGTTAAACAAATTTTTGAATTTTCATCTTTGCTTTTTTTTCGATTTGTGATATTTTTTTGCTATTGGAGAAGTTTTTCTAATGTATTTAATATTTGGAAGCCCCTCAAAAATAGAGGCCTCAGTGCAATTGTATTTGTTGCACTTGCTATAGTATAGCGCTGCAAATATTCCAAATTAGATTGATAATCATTGCTCTTGATTTGTTGATTTTGCATAACATAATTTAAATGCATAAAATAATTCCATTCATTTTCACTAACTTTGATAACATCAACTAAAACAAAAATAAATTCTAAATATTTATTATTTCAAAACTTCGAATTCTACATTAAAAAAACCAAATATCATATTTGAAAAAACAAAACTAATAACCATTATCACATAAAATACAAAAATCTAAAATTCTTATTATTATACCCTAAAAATTGAAAAGGATTATCCCATCTAATACAGTGCTGTCCCACCCGCTGCCCACAAGATGATTTGAAGTGCCCGCCAGAATTTTCATAATTTGTATGTAAAAGGCAATGAATTACTAAATTTACTAATCAGATTGGAAACAGTCCGTGAATTTGGTATTAATTTAAAGAATGTTTGTGAAAATTGAATGGGATTGATTTGTAATTATCAACTGAGATTGTGCATATAATCGTTCAAAGAAATAGAAATTTATAATTTGTTGGGTCTTGTTCATAATATAAGGACACGAAGAATCAGACGTGGGAGTTATCCTATCGAATTCAAATAAAATTCAGCAGAGTATTGTTTTGTTCAGTTTTATTTTTTTATTTCCTTCATAACGAATTTATTAAAAATGTTTAAATGCCATAACAATTAATAATATTATTAGAAACGCAATACTTTCTAAAGATTTGAACAATTTCCTTTGCAAACGGCCTTTCTATAGGATCTTTGTGCAACATAACCTTTATGAGGATTGCAATTTCAACGTCGATGTTTTGAAGGTACTTCTCATCAAGATCGTTGTTAAGAGTGATGTTTGTGATTTCGTTTGTAGAGAATTTACTTGAGTAGAATGGATGATATCCGGTGTAAATAGCATACATGACAACTCCACAAGCCCATATGTCAACAGTAAAGTTTTGTGGATAATTTAAAAGGGTTTCAGGGGCCATATAACCCCTCGTGCCTGCAGAGCTGGTTTTAGGATTTTTCTTGTTATAAAAAATTGAGAGCCCGAAATCTATCAATTTGACTTTTAACAAAGTTTCAAGATTTTTAAAACAAACAATATTTTCTAATTTAATATCTCTGTGAATTATTGACTTCGAGTGCAAAAATTCAACGGCACTTAAAATTTGCAAAGTAACTCGGCCTGCCTTGTTAGTGTCAAATTTTCCAAAATTTGTCATTTCAGTGCACAAGTCCCCCCCATCGGCATATTCATACATCAAAGACCTTCCAAAGGAATCTGATCTGTTATACTCAATTAGTTGAATAATGTTTTCATGAAAACCGATTTCACTAAGAATTTTCAATTCATTTTTCAAACATTCATTATTTTTATATGTTTTCATTACATTCAAACACCCGAAATGTTTGTGCTTAGCTAAATATATCGAAGAACCTTTGGTGGAAAATAACATTTTCAAAATTGTGTAATTGTTTTCCAATTCTTTTATTGGATATGGTTTAGGCTTGAAAAAGATAAAATTAATTTTCTTTTGTTTTAATTTTTGAAAAAATTG